>APFE031075249.1:164808-222308 GCA_000404065.3 Pinus taeda | reverse complement strand
TCTTTGTAACATACCTCCCAATCCAAGGTATGTTCCTATTAATTCTTGCTATGATACCAACAATGTAATGCACCTAGCTCCATATTGAGCTACATCATGCAAAATTTCCCACTTTGATATGAACATTAATGTACCCAAATCATTGGGTGCCTCAAGAATCTATGTTCTACAACTAATTTTAAAATGTTGATACCAATTAAATGAATCAAGAAGCATGCAGTAGAAAATAACTCATGAAAAGCCATCAAGAAACATACACGTAAACAAGAAAAAATATTTCACACAATGTGTGTCATATAATAATACGCATAACATTAATCAATGAGAAAACACATAATAAACACAACATTAATAAAATATATAGAGAATGCTTATATTTGTAAATAACCACACCAACTAGTTGTAGACCTCTGTTGGACACCTAATCCTCTAAGGGTTGGTGTGGAATGTGAGCAGTCAAAGGGAATATGGAATCCAATGGTTACTCCAATGTATTATAAAATGCATATCATGTGAATAATATATGTATTCAATGCTCATCTTTCATATTTTCTCTTTGCCATGGTGACTTCTAACATGGTATCGGAGCGGGACTATTCTGGACTGCTCTAATTTTAGCCACTTGTGTTGTGGACTTTATTTTCCTTCTGTGTCTGCCTATTTCATTGTTGCGCATCTAACACAGAAACACTCCTCCCTCAGAGCTATCTAGGCTATTATCTACGCTGGCATTTTTGTATTACCTGACTATCCCAGCATTGCATTTGCTTCCCTAGTTAGAATTCTTTCAAATTGCACCTATCAAAGTGCTACTTGTGAAGACCACTTGTGACATCCCACTAGAATGAATGAATAGTGCGAATCTAGTGCTCCCCTAACCATGTGATCTTCTCTGCATATCAACTATGCCTGTTCAAAACTGCACTTGAGTGTTTTACCTATAGACCTAAGGCACATAACTACTACTCTACCATTCTTCTTTGACCACTCAGACCTATCTGACCTGTTTTCCAAGTAACATAGCCCTGGTATAAGCACACAAAATGCACAATCTTGAGCCTTTCCCTAACTCCAGGCTATTGAAGCATTTTTCTTTCATCCAATTCACTTGCCTGTTCATGTCATATCAATTGTATAAATTGGTGTATGTTCGGGTGGTATGTTCATGAACTTTCTCACAAGACTTAACCTGCACTTGCTGCATCGATTGCTAATGAATTTTTGATGCAATACACATAGTTTCAATGGCATTTCCAAGAGATTTCCAAGACATTTAATAAATGACATTCAAGGTATCCTTTTAAGTTGATCGAAGATTACTGTGCATTGAAGTTTCAACGGTCAAAACTCTTGAAACACACTTAGCTACCTTGGTCATATCTTATGATGATCTCTATCATTCACATGGTATTCAGTATTGAAGGTAGTCATTCTTCTTCTTTTATCAGGCATCATAGCCATTGCCTTCTTTACTCTTCCTTTTGAAAATATATTAAAGGATTTTCCTTGTTTTGATTGAAAATAAAGGGCTACAACTAAGTTCCTTGATATTGCTGTCGAGTTCCCAATGGTACTTCGAAGGAGCTCGACATTAAGGCTTCGAATAGCAGTCACATGGTATGTTGGGATTGTAGATCTTATTCACAAAATGCATAGTTGGTAATTCCACATAAACTGTCCACTCTCTGTCTTGTTAAATACTGTCTTGAGGTCCTTTGAGTTGTACATTGAGTTTATTGTTTGAATCCTTTATGTTCTTCACTTTAAAGCCTTTCATAAGAAGATCCACGATATTTGTATTCTCGTGCTTGTCCTTTATTGTATTGCGATGCTAAAATAAAAAGCAAAAGATCTAGTAAGAAAGGAAAATGAGCATTGACAATTTCATTAACATATAAGATGGAAATACAATGAGTAAGGGAAATAAACCATAAATTCAATAAAGACATGTGTTTATTTTGTCTAGAAATTTTGATTCTTGTGATTACAATCTATCTCCATGCCAAAGAAAATTATGGCAGTAATTTCGAAGGGTACAAGATTGTTTCATATGAAGGATAACTAGGGAAATTGTTCTCTCATGATAGAAATACTTTTCTTGCTGAAATCATTTCAATTTGGTAAAGAAAACAACTGAAGGCTTCCACTCCACTAAGCATAGTCCAAAATGGAAGAACATTAAATTATAAATGGGGGAAAATTAGTCCAACACTACAATTGACTCTATTGCTTTGATAAATATCTAGATAGTTGCAAGCTACTACGTATTTCTTTCCATAGAATTCAAGTACTTAAATTTACGTAAAAAAAAGAGTTTTTTGCTCAGGAAAATTAACAAAGAAGTAAGGGAGAAAACCTTCATTAGTTACACTATATTTCCTATTCTGTTACTTGAACTAGAGAAAATGGTAAAAAATTATGAAGTATTAGAGTTCCTGAAAACTTTGATACAATCTACTGCTGATGACACAATCAAAATCAACAGAGGCTCTCTCTCAGAAATTCAGACTTGTCTGCAAAATGCACATGAGAAATTTGATTTTTTGGAGCTTGAATCTCTGGTATAGCAGGAGAAGATACAACAATGTAGTCATGATTATAAAAAAAAATTTATTCCGAATAATCCCATTTTTGAGTTCAAAGTTGACTGTAATCAACAACCAGAAATTGCAGATGTAGTACCCATTTCAGGAGCAGATGTGCATAAATATGCAGAAGTTCAGTCTGAACTTCCCAAGCCCATCATCATGGCTTGGGAAGAGCTTGTCCGTAACCAACACAAAACTAGTCTTGGGTATGAAAAGAATGTGTCCTTTCATATTCCAGATTACTCAAAGCCCATCCAGTTTCAGAGTGCTAGATTCCTTCATGACAATTCACCTTCATATGTTCTATATTTTGCTCCACATTCAAAACCAAAACTTGTTAAATGCCAACATTGTGACCAAGTTGGCCATATGAAAGATCATTGTTTTCATCTTCATCCGTGTGAGAACTATCATAAAACCACTCATTCTTCAAACAAATGCTTCAAAAACAAGCCTCCTGCAAGAACAAAGATTCATCTTGGATGGATTGCTTCTTGGCAATGGGATTCAATAACCAAGAATATATTTCAGCATATGTCAGAACTTGTTCTAGAGTATTGAATAATATTGCAGTTGATTTTTATCCATCATCTCATCTTGTATCTGACAAGGGAGGAAATTATGGTCATCTACAAGTTTCAACGCCTCATCAAGCAAGCTTGAGCCACAACCTGCTATACTGGATTCAAAGTTGTATCCAGAGACAAAGATGCCCTTTAGCATGCCTTTGGTTGGTGGTCATCCTTAAACCATCTATGCGAGGATGAGATCTCCCTTTTCAGGTTGAGATTCTCCCTCTTCAATAATTGGGGACACTTCCTCTAACATAAAATTTCAGCTTTTTGCCAGTTTTGGAAGAGTTCCAAGAATTTCATTAAGCATTCCAAAATTGGTGGTCATCCTTAAACCACTGTAGGTTGAGACCTTCCGTTTCAGGTTGAGGTTCTCCCTTTTTATGTAGGTTGCATACCTCCCTTTTCTAGGTTGAAGGTATCCCTCTTCAAAGCATTAGGAGCACTTCCTCTAGCAGAAGACTTCAACTTTGCT
This sequence comes from Pinus taeda, assembly GCA_000404065.3. Classification (NCBI taxonomy): domain Eukaryota; kingdom Viridiplantae; phylum Streptophyta; class Pinopsida; order Pinales; family Pinaceae; genus Pinus; species Pinus taeda. The sequence goes on along the minus strand of APFE031075249.1, from coordinate 218,673 downwards.
ATATTTGGAAGAGAAACTGCACTAAGCGTTCCAGTGTTGGTGGTCATCCTTAAACCACCACCTTATGCCAACATTTTAGAGAGCACATTCAGACTGGTTTTGCCATGAATTTTTGCACATTTTGTATTACAACACTCTTCTTGGACTCATACATACCCCTTCAGGTTAAGGGGCGAATGTTGGAAACCTAATGCTCTAAGGGTTGGTGTAGAATATGAGCTGTCAAAGGGAGTCCAATATACCTTGGAATATGGAATCCAAAAGTCACTCCAATGTATTATAAAATGTATATCATGTGAATAATATATGCATTCAATGCTTATCCTTCATATTTGGTCTTCACCATGGTGATGTCTAAAAACATTAAACATTGCATCTAATTGTAGACACTATTGCTCCAAATATCTCAATTGCATTTCACCCCTTATTTGAGGTTATAAATCCATAAGGACAACTGCCTAGGCCAACTCTATTAACTTGTAGATAATAAATTTCTCATGTTGTTGTGATCTATTCACACACACGACAATCTCAACTTACCACTTCCCTTTCCCCTTCAACCTACACAACCCAAAGAAAGGAATCCCCTTTTCTACATTATAGTCAATCGAGTTATTCCATTTCTCTCTAATTGTAGTGCAATTTAGCAAGGAAATATCAATGTTGGAAGCTCTAGGAACTCTCAATTGTGGATAGTTTTTCCTTAAAATTCCAATGCATCCATTCACTTAGGAATATTCAAATTGTTGGGAATTAACTAGTCTTCTCATGCACACAAATAGCAATGGAACTCAGATACATTAATCTTCTCTTCTCTCCTAGGGAGAAGAACAATAATCAATGAGAAAGAAAGAATGAGAACCCCACCCCCATGCCTCGCCAACCATAAAAATATGATTAATACATGAATTCTCACAATGTGCCATGTGGCTTCCCCAAGAAGTTCGTTGATATATAAATTATCATGGAGGTTCCACTAGAAAATTTGTCACAACATATCTACTAAAATATATTAGAAAACTTGAAGTCTACACTATGAGGATTTATTTCTCCTTAGATTTCTAGATTTGTTAATTCTTGCTTTAATGTGTATGCATGCAAATTATAATTATGCAGAAAGTATATAACAATGAAATAAAAGCTCACAAACCACAATTGACATAAGATATATCATGGAAAATACTTTCAAGAGAAAACCCATTTGGAAGGTGAGGCCGCTTTGATCTCTTTCTATGAATAGATGGACACAAATACAAAGAAGTAAGTCATGTGGCTTGTGGGATACTACATTTCACAAATCCTCCCAATGTGCTCTCTTCTTATTGCCCTCAACTACTCTACTCATCTATGGAACAAAATTCACTAAAAAATAATGGAACCCCTTTTCCTCTTAGTGGTCATGTTATAACATAGCTCGATAGCCTATTAGTTGTGAAGTGTAACTCCTTCAACTCTTAACTAGAGTTACAATATTGATTCTTCTAGACTATTATTCATCATGATCTCATGGTGAGCCATTTTTCCATGAGTATAGGTGGCTTATGCGGCATCCTATCGAAATATGGTGGTCAAAATAGGAAGGTCAACTTCCTAGTAGCATAACTTTTTCACATGGAGTCTAATTGAGGTGTTTCTTGCATCGTTGGAAAGGTCTTTATGTGTAGAATAGGGAAAAAAGTTGTTGTACTATGCCAAAAAAATTACTCCAAAAAATGTTGTTTGATGTCTAGAAATACTCCTAAAAGTTTTCAAACCCCAATATACTAAATTGCGTTCCATTGATAACAATGGTCCTGTGAACTTATTTCTCCACATTTTCCACTCTAAAAGAATCAATATGGATGAAAAACAATATAATTATCCAATCCAGATCACTCATGGAACTCCCTTTCTCAATTAATTCAAATATGGGTTAGATAATATAATATAATCTTGTTTTAGCCTATTTAGCTACCCCCACTCTCATTGGTTCATACCCCTCTATAACTATTGTCCTTGTCCATATGTAGCGTGAATAATAAATAACTATCACCTTCCCTAGCCGTTTGGCCTTTCATCATGTACAAACATACACTATTAATTTGGGTATCAAAACAAGATTATTTCAGTATTATATATTTAGAATTACAAAGTAGGATGGGTTTGAGATCATAAAAATGGTCAAGTTTTTTCTTTCTTGGAATAAAAGTGATAAAAGTTGTAGTAAAACTCTTAGGAATCTACACCGGAACCCTTGACTTATTTTATAACCCTTAGTAAGTCCTCTTCCATCATTTTGTAGAAATTTTATGAATAATATGACACTTATTCAACCAAGATTATCCTGATTATACACTATTGCGTAATGCATGCATAATACATAATCTCATCTATTATTGATCATCAATTTGCGGAATCAGGAAACAATAACATGCACACATAGAAGCATCAAACACATATGTCAACACAGTATGTATCCCGGGGAAAGCATCTCACTAAAAAACCCAAACTATCTGTATATTATATGATTGAGAACATGTAACAAACATAGTATAATACTCCTCGCAAGTAATCAGTACTAGCTCCACCTGTTACACACAAAACTAGCTCAAATCTGAATCAATCGCTTGCTCAAATCTCCTCCGCTGCTTTGCCTACCTCTATTGCCCAATACCAAGTGAAAATCACGTGAGCACAAGCTATTTCACTAGGCATATACTGCGCAATTCTCATTGGCAACTCAATCCCACTGATTGTGCAAAATCTCATGCACAACTATAGTCACAACTGATAGCAATCTCAACCTCTAACACTTGTCTCCACTGAACTGGACATGCACTGACATGCACTGAGTTAACTGATGTATTCTTCAGTTTCTTTATGAGTTAATAATTAGTGAATTAATTAATAACTAATTCATAGCACTCATCACTTAGTCTAATTGCAGTTAGACTAAATACAACTAGTTCAACTAAGTCAAACTGAACACAACTCCATCAACTCCACTGTCAACTCCACCAAACTCAATCTCTTGAGTTCTAACTGAAGTCCCGCATGTAAAAACTCAACTAAACATTAGGAAACTCGTATTTCCTTCTTCCAGCTGCATGTGCCACATATGTAGCTCGAACTGAAGTGCTCCAAGAGGATAAGATAAAGTTTATAGTCCAAATATTATTATGAGCTAATAATATTTGACTGTTCTAAATTTAGACTCAACAGTACCTTCGCTGTTGTCTAAAAATAGAAGTCCATCTATTTTTACCAACATTACCAATCATCCATAAACAGCGTCCTGCAACTCATAGACCATGATCCATATGTCTAAAAATAGACATAGTCTAAAAATAGACTTGCGCCAAAAATAGATAGCAAGACCACTTAGTGAAGGCGACTTATTTTTACTAAGATCCATCATCTTGTTGCATTCTCAACACCCCCTCTCAACAAGATATGGATTATATGCAACCCCTATCCTGTAACTCTGGAATGTTCTGCATGCAACACATCTGCCCGGTCCACTTGCTCCAACAACACTTGGAACAAAAAAAACTCCCAACTGACCACTCTGTTGGGCTAGGAACATACTCTGATGCTGAAGCTCTACCTACTGCTGACAAGTGCTCCCTCTCTAACATCTGCACTACTGCAACATCTTCATGCATCTCGCACCATTGCACACCTCTCTGTGCCACCTAGCACTGTGCAAAACACTTGTGCCTCTCGCATTGTTGCAGCCTGCTAGCTATGCGTTGTCCTGGGATTCCCTGCACTGTCGCTCTCTCTGCTGCTCCATCCGCATCTGTCTCTACCCAAGTAGTCAATTCCTACTACTCCACATTGGGGCTCCCATAGCAAGGTCTCATCCAAGAGGTTGGGTACCTCAAGGATCCTGCCCCTCCTCCTTAGGACGATCAATCCACATCACCCCACCTCCTACCTGGAGGTATGGTTGCATGCGATCCCTCAGCCCACCTGGATCGAAGTTTCCCCCTACTGGAGGTCTCTGCATGAGTAGATGTCTCTACTTGATCCCCACTCAGCTCCCCCTGTTGTGGCTGCTCCACAACCTCCTGAAGTTGCTGCACCAATCATGGCTCCTCCACAATTGGCTGAGACTTCTTTTGGCTCTGCATGTTGAGAGGTAATATACCCTCCCTCTCAACCACCAAGTCTCCATCAGTTGCCTTGCTGCTCAAGGCTGTGCATGCATCTTGAACCTCCAGAGCATACAGGTTCTTGACTCGTGAACCAATCTGCTTCACCTGTTTAGTGATGATGTGTCTAAGGAAAACCTTTCCCTTATTGAAGACTACATCATAGCCTCTGTCTTCCAGCATCACGATCGACACCAAGTTTTCTCTTCAGTCCTGGTACATACTTGACATCGGTCAAGGTAAGGTGAGCTCCATGCTCCCTCTGAAAATTAACCGTGCCTACACCTGAGACACTATACTTCTCATCATTACCCATCCCTATGAGTATCTGGAGATCTTTCTCCTCCAAAGTACTGAACAAACTTTTGTCACCGGTCATGTGGAAAAAAGCTCCACTGTCAAGAAACCAACCACTTCCCATCATGGATGAAACCATGCATGCGAAGAGTGTGAAATCCAACTCAAACTGTGAAGCAAGTGCCTCACCTTCATATCCTTCCCCAGATCCCTTCTTGGACTTCTTCTTTGGGCAATTAGTAGCATAATGGCCCAACTCATGATAATGAAAACATCTCACCTTTGACTTATCAACCTTCTTCCCATCATTGGAAGAACTGGATTCGGAAAGAGAACCCTTCTCCTTCCCCTTCTTCACCTTACTCGCTAAGGCACATTTCTCCACATCATGCATAGATGAAGAACTGTCTCTGGTGCTCCATCTGATCTCCTCTTGCACAAGATCCGACCAAAGTCTCTCCCATCCTGGCAATTTCTCCCGACCATTGACAAAGTCCTGATAGGAATGCCAACCCTTCGGAAGACCAAGGAGATCCAAGCTCACCAAGTCCTCATCATCGACAGTCACCCCCACACTTCCCAGCGCATCCTAGCATTGGGTGAACTTCGTGAGATACTCATGCATACTGTCTCCATTCTCACACTTTATGTTTCTGAGTTTATCCTTGAGCGCCAACTTCCTCTGGTCGCTCTTGCTTTGGAATAGATCTGTCAATGCTTTCCACATCAAGTATGGAGAAGCCTTTCCATGGAGGCTGGATACAATGTGATCCTTCACCCCCTCCAACAGAATCCTTCGACACTTTGCTATCTTCTTTTGCCAAGCCACAACTTCGGCAGCATCAGTAGGTTTTGGGACATCTGCCTCTATGAACTCTTTCAACCCATTATCATCTAACACTGCCTCTATCCTGTCCTTCCATGCAATATAGTTCAAGTTGCCCTCAAGGGCATACTCCAATCACAACCCGTTGAAACACATTTCAACTTTGACACCAAGAAAACATTGCTGCAAATTCGAATTCCACCAGCTCAAAACTCAACTGCTTTTGATCTAAAATTTGTGAGAACGAAGTATTTCTTGTACAGAGATCGATTGTATGGGCATTCACCGGATATCTCACCTTCCAAAAGAAGGATGAATCCAGAGGCTACCTAGCTCGATTATAGACTTTGCCTGAAGAAATAAAACGTAGACACTTTCTAAATAATAGATCCGATGATCAATTCTCGCTTTGATATCTTGTAGAAATATCTTCTACAAATCAACCTGCTCCGGTACCATGTAGAAATTTTATGAATAATATGACACTTATTCAACCGAGATTATCCTGATTATACACTATTGTGGAATGCATGCATAATACATAATCTCATCTACTATTGATCATCAATTTGCGGAATTAGGAAACAATAACATGCGCACATAGAAGCATCAAACACATATATCAGCATAGTATATATCCCGAGGAAATAATCTCGCTAAAAAACCCAAACTATATGTATATTATATGATTGAGAACATGTAACAAACATAGTACAATACGCCTCACAAGTAATCAGTACTAGCTCCACCTGTTACACACAAAACTAGCTCAGATCTGACTCAATCGTTGGCTCAAATCTCCTCCACTGCTTTGCCCGCCTCTATTGCACAATACCAAGTGAAAATCACATGAGCACAATCTATTTCACTGGGCATATATTGTGCAAGTCTCATTGGAAACTCAATCCCATTGATTGTGCAAAATCTCATGCACAACTATAGTCACAACTGATAGCAATCTCAACATCTAACACTTGTCTCCACTGAACTGAACATGCACTGACATGCACTAAGTTAACTGATGTATTTTTTAGTTGCTTTATGAGTTAATAATTAGTGAATTAATTAATAACTAATTCACAACACTCATCACTTAGTCTAATTGCAGTTAGACTAAATACAACTAGTTCAACTAAGTCAAACTGAACACAACTCCATCAACTCCACTGTCAACTCCACCAAACTCAATCTCTTGAGTTCTAACTGAAGTCCCACATGTAACAACTCAACTAAACATTAGGAAACTCGTACTTCCTTCTTCCAGCTGCATGTGCCACATCTGTAGCTCGAACTGAAGTGCTCCAAGAGGATAAGATAAAGTTTATAGTCTGAATATTATTATGAGCTAATAATATTTGACTGTTCTAAATTTAGACTGAGCAGTACCTCCGCCGTTGTCTAAAAATAGAAGTCCATCTATTGTTACCAACATGACAAATCATCCATAAACAACATCCTGCAACTCATAGACCATGATCCATATGTCTAAAAATAGACATAGTCTAAAAATAGACTTGCGCAAAAAATAGACAGCGGGACCACTTAGTGAAGGCGACTTCTTTTCACTAAGATCCATCATCTTGTTGCATTCTCAACACATTTCACAAAAGTCGAAGTATAATTCAATAGTCCACCCATTAGGGCTTGAACCCTTATTTTTTCTTAAAATAAAACAAAACTATCATTAGTTCCTCTAACACCTCCCTAAAAGAGCCATATGATATTCTTTCAAAACAAAAATGGGAAAGTAAGATGCTAGTTTGATTATTTATGCAATGTTCACTTGCTTTGGATCCTTACACATATTATGCAAATGTCTAAACCATGTTCTAGATATTTCTCCAAGGATTCTTACTAAAGGTCAATCCCCATCTTTCATATCTTGAATTATATTCATCCTATTTCTATGATTTGCAAATTGCTGAAATGCATTTTTTTATTCTCATCGACATTCTTTAGGTATATTTCCTTGCCCTTCAAAATCCACTCAATATTTGTACTTTCCATTCATTACCTTATTTTCCAGTTCACCCACCCTCAATTTTTCTTCTTTATCAACCCCCCCTCCCCCTACAGACACTACGATATTCTATTTAATTTGATTTAACTCCTTTTTGGCTTCCTTTAATACCTTATCCCCGATTTTCTATCTTTCTACAACCCAATCCCTCATCTTTCCTTGATTCTAATTTGTTAGAAAATTACCTAAATACTTAAAACACCATCATTCCGTAGTCTAATGTATCTCTAGGTTACATTAATATTATCACGTTCCACATCATTGAAGCCTACCTACACAAAATTATATATGAAATAATACCCTAAACTATCCACTCTTACCTAAGAACCATAAACCTCTTGACATATTTCAACTGAAATTCAAGACTCCTTTGATAACAAATTTTTTCTTTTCTTTTAGAGATTCAAGTGCAAAAAATAGTTCCCTGAATAATCATTTGCCAAAGAAATATTTGATATCCATCCCAAGACAAGTCCCCCTTAAGATACCTAAAGCAACAACAACCAAAAAAAAAGTCCCAATCTGCAAAATAAAATTTCCTCCCAACTGACTTGTTTTGGGGGCTTTAATTGCATCACTACCGGTGTAATACTCTAGTTTTGATCCCCGAACCAATAATGTATATATGTATATGATGAATGGCTATAATTCAAACAATTATGACTTGTAATTATGTGGTGAATAATAATAAAAATAGAGGATATGATTGCACAAGAGGAGAAAGATAAGGGGGTTTAAGGGTGCTCGAAGGGGGAATAAAGAAGTATGTGATTATTATATTGATAATCCTCAATCCTTGACGTTAATCAATGCTCCTTGATCCTTGGGATTGGTTGCATGGAGGAGGTATCTAAGCTTTCCATATGGATACATGGTTCCTTCATGCCATGTAAATTTATCCAATGCCTTTTTTGAGGAAATTTATTGCTATTTTTTCTTCCATTGCAGCTCCATTACATGCATTGACTAGTGTCAAGAAAGTATTCCATTGGGGAGATGTACAATAGAAATCATTTGATTCTTTAAATCAAAATATCAGTTCAACATCGGTATTTTCTCTTCCGAATCTTAGATAGCCATTTGAAATTCAAATAGATGCAAGTGATTATGCCATGGGAGCAGTTCTTATGCATCATGGTAAGCCCATTTCATTTCATTCTGAAATTTTTAATGGAGCTCTGACTAACTATCCCACTTATGACAAAGAAATTTATGCATTGGTACAAAGTGTCAATAAATGGAAACACTACTTGATGGGCAAGGATACCATCATCCATATTGACCATCAATCATTGTAGTACTTACAGTCACAGTCAAAGTTGCAACAATCACGAAACTTTAGATGGATGGATTTTCTACAACAATTTCATTTGGTTATCAAGTACAAAAAGGGAATCTATAATAAGGTAGTTGATATTCTTTCTAGGCCTATTGTAAATTCATCTATTTTACTCAAGCGTAATTCTTGTTTTGAATGAATGTTAAATTGATCAATATGCATATGATAATGACTTTCAAGATGTGTATGCAAGATTGAGTCAAGGAAACCAAATTGAAGAGTTGGATTATGATGTACATAATAGTTTGTTGTATCACTTGGGAAAGTTATGTATTCCACAGGGAGAAAGAAACAATATCATAAGGGAGGCGCACACTTCATTGATTGCTAGACACTTTGGTGTAGACATGACAATAACAAATCTCAAAAGGTATTGTTATTGGCCACACATGTTTGGTAATGTATCTCATTTCATTAGAGGATGTTCTTTGTGTGCAACAAGTAAGCCTAGCAATAAGAAACTAGGATTTTACACTCTACTTTCGATACCTTCACGTCCATGGGAGAATATCACAATGGATTTTTTAGGAGGTCTTCCATTGCCAACGAAAGGGCATGATTACTTGTATGTAGTTGTAGATAGGTTCAAAAAAATATGTATTCTAACACCATGTAAAAAGCAAATTACAATTGAACAAAAAACTCATCTTTTCTTCCAAAACATTTGGGTTCATTTTGGTCTTCATATTTCCATTGTAAGTGATCGAGATTCTTGATTTGTTGGGAATTTTTGGTCAAATTTGTGGGACATGATGGACACAAAGTTGAAGAAGAGTACAACCTTTCATCTTCAAAGATATGGACAAACCGAGGCTGTCAACCGACAATAATTCATCTTCTTAGAGGATAACACAACATCCCAAGTTGTGGGATGAACAGTTGCATTACATACATCATGCATACAACAGGGCAAACATTATTCCACAAACACATTGCCATTTGAGACATATTTTGGGTACTTGCCAAGATTTCCATTGGACTTCATCTTTGAGAAAGATGTCACCATCAATGGCCATAACAACATCGATAAGGCAAGGAAGTTCATAGAACAAATTTAGTTGATACATCACACAGTGCATGAACAACTGGAAAAGAGTCAAAGTAGTTACAAGGCAAGGCATGACAAACACCGTGTTCAACACAAATTTCAAGTTGGAGATGAATTTTGGTTATATATTAGCAAAGAGAGACTTAAAGGGGAAGGTAAAAAGCTTAAGCCAATCTATTATGGTACTTTTAAAATTCTGGAAAATATTGGTAACAATGCATTTAAGCTTGACTTGCCTCCTTATATGCAAATATATTATGTTGCTAATGTTGAGAAATTGAGATTGTTTGAGCCTCCTTTGATTGATGATAAAGGAGATAATGTTCAACTGCCATCAAGAGATGATTTATTTCTAGAATATCTTGATGAACTACATCAAGATCTCATACTTGATAGAAGAGAAAAAACTTCGAAGAGAGGGGATGTCGAATACCTTAGAGTGGAACTCAAGGGACAAAAGCCTTCTAAATCCAAATGGTTGCAGATCAAGAAGGTGAGGGAGTTATACCCTCACCTGCTAAACAATTGATAGTATCTTTTAGGGTCCAAAAGGCTTCTAGTGGGGAGGAATGATCAGGCACTCAGTATTTAGCTCAAAAATCAAAGTTCACAGAATGGCTCGAAACCTGAAAGACCGTGTTCGTCTCGGAAAAACAATCCCAACGCAACTCATTTCACTAAAAACCGAGTTCGTATAATGAATATAATGAGTTTTATCCGCTTTGCCAAACAAAAGAATTTTTTGAAAAAAAAATGCATAGTCACTGCATAGTTAGCAGTTCGTACTATTGACGCGGTAGGTGCTATCCAAGGTCAATGGTTGTCAACAATCCAATCATAATTCGCCAAGTGTCATGTCCTTATTGGTTATCAAGTGTGGTGTGTTGGCAAGATTTTATTGGTTTAGAATAGACCAATGAGGAGGGGACAAGTGGCAAGCCCACAAATCACCACGTGTCCCTCCCCAAAGGTCGGCTCAACGCGCAGTGTGACAAAATTTTGTGGTAGGCCAGGGGGTCGAACCGGGAACCTGCTCTGCGTAAACCAACATTCTTACCACCACACCACAGCACAAGTTCTTAACTGGTATAGAATTACGTACATATTTTTTGTGTAATGGTCTAAGGATTGGGGGTTAGGAGGGCTAGCCCACAGGCCAACTCTCCCATGTGAATGCTCCAGTGGTCACGGTTAATACAACGGGCAACATATATCATAATCGACACCAACATAACCATGAACCCACGACATTTAATGAGACATACGTGAACACCCTCCGGTAGTAATGGCTATGGTTGCGGTCAATAGAACTGGTGACCAACACGACAGTTAATGCCACATGTGTCCACTCAACCCACTAGCTATAACGATTAAGCCTAACCGTGTCATTTAAATGCGCAGTATTAGCACTAAACCCAATTAACCATTAATTATTCTAGTTTAGAATTTAATTAAACTCGAGTTTAATTCAGCAACATTTTGGCGGACCCCTCCAAATTCGGCGGAAACTCCAAGTTTAGTGGAGTTAACTAGAGTTCCTCCAGTTTTAGAGGAGACTTTTTAGGGAAAAACAATTTTGGTCATAACTAGAGAAAAATTTGACCAAATGGAGATTAGGAAAAAGTGTTCCTAGCTAATTTGAGCATTTTGAACACATTGAAGTAGGTTTTAGGAGCAGTAGAGCTTTGTAAACAACATATTTTTCCATATTGAGCTAGTATAGAGGCCCAAGTCATGGAAGCTGGATCAAGGAGATGTAGCCTAGGAGGGGTGAACTCCTTCATCAAAACATTGTGTTAAGTATTCATGTTGATGGTTTGCTATATTTTTCATTGTTATTGTTCAACACTTATTTTTGATGCTATTTTTCTTATGCATTTCACATAAAACTTGATAAAATTTACCTGTTTCCAATCACAAACACCATAACAGAACCATGCACATGAAACAATTGACACACATTTTTTTATAAATATGAAGTTGAAATTAGCACAAAAAAACTAACATTCAACAACAAATCAAGTTGGTATTAGAGCAAAGGTTTATTTGCTTGATTGCTTTAGTTTTGTGCAAGTAGGGTTTTAATGGTTGTAAAGTGATGCTTCCAAGGCTAAAGTTGTAGAGAGGAGAAGGGAAATTTTTGGTTGCAACTCCTGAGGTAATGCCTAGAAGAAGGAGAGCCACAAGGCCAGAATCTCCACCCAAAGTTCCAATTCCAGCTGCACTTGAACACATCAAGTTTTACCTTCAATTGAGATTGAGGAGGTACAAGCAGTACCAGAAGTTGAGCTTGAATCCAAAGCCATCATGTCTAGAGCAAGAGAGACTGAAGGTCTTTCAAAAGTGGAATCATTCAAGAAATATTTCTATAACTTGACTAACATGGTTAGAGTCCTCTATGAAGAGAGGAACACTAGAATGGCTGGAGAGAGTTCTAAGCCTCCACGTGGAGAAGGAATCCCAAGAGATAAAAAAGATGATAAGAAGGATTCAAAGGGTAATGGAGGAAAGCCTCCTCCATCTCCACCATCTTCACCATCATCCTCATCATCTTCATCATCCTCAACATATCCAACAATAACATCTTCCACTTCCACCACAAAAACTGCTCATACTCATTCCCAAACCCCAAAAGGAAAAACTCCCTTACTCAAATTGGACATTAAATTTTAACTTCCCATGTACAATGGTGAGGTGAATGCACAAAGTTTAGACATTGGATTCGAAAATTGGAGGTATATTGCAGAATTCAGAACCTTCAAGAAGATGCCATAAATATGTAGTTGGCCTCATTGAGGCTAGAAGGAACAACATTAGTTTGGTGGGAAGCAAAGACTCAAGAGGAAATGTGGATTCATGATAAGATATGCATTTCTTGGGTTGAATTTGTTTCTGCAATTAAAAGACAATTTAATCCTTTAGCCTATATGCAAAAAGCCATTATGAGTTGGTATAATTTTAGGCAATTTAAAGGCCAAACAGTCCAAGATTATACACAGGAGTTTAGGAAGAGGGCTTTGTTGTCAGGAGTAAACTTGAATTCCCAAGATACATTGTTGAAATATATTGGGGGTTTACATTTCTATTTAAAACATACTATCCTTATGTTCAATCCAAGCAATTTGGATGAGGTATGTGTGAAAGCCACGCACCTTGAAGCAAGGGGAAAGAACATTCATGAAGAGGGTAGTAAGAAGAAGCCATTCAAGGGTAAGGAGAAAGAGAAGGGAGGAAACAGAAGGGAAAGAAAAATGCAAGTGTGAAGAAAGAAAGGGAGAAAATTATATGCCAACATTGTTCCAAAGCTGGGCATGATGAAGCTCATTGTTGGAAATTACATCCTGAAATAAGGCCTACGAAACAAAACAGTAAGGGAAAACAAAAGACAAACGATACCACACAACATGATCTTGGATCAGATCCTGGAGATGAGACCAAGATTTTAGCCATGGTCACAAAAGGAAAAGAAATTTTTGCAAGAATTAGTTCCTCACATAGTCATAACAAAACTCTAAATGATGAATCAAGAATATAATTGTTCATGTAAGGGTAATTTCAAATCAATCAAACTTAATTTCAAAAGACTTGGTCAAAAATCTTAACCTTGAAATTGTACCTCATCATAAGCCATATCCATTGGGTTGGATAGTCAATAATGCAAATTTACAGGTTACAAGGAAGTGCTTATTCAAGTTCGCCATTAATGAAAAGTTCATTGATGAAGTTGAGTTAGATGTAGTTCCACTTGACATCTCAGGAAAACAATATTTTATCGGCATGAGAACAAATACTTATTGCTCAAGAATAGGGTGAAGTACACTGTGAGAGCTCATTGAAAAAAACTGAACATTTCTTTGGTTAATGCAAGGCAGATGAAGAGACTAATAAATGCAAGTTAAAAGTTTTTACTTCTCATGATCAAGAAAAATAATGATATTGATTATGAATCTTTTGAAGGTTTTGATGACAAATTAAAATCTGATTTGTTTGATGTGGTAAGCAAGCATGACAAGATGTTTTAGGAACCAAAGGGGTTACCTCCCAAGAGGGGAATTCCACATGAGATACAACTGCATAAGGATGTTCCACTTACAAACAATGGCATGTATTGTATGTCGATTATGGAGAGTATGGAAATCAAGGTATCATACGCCCACCTACTTTTCCATGTGGTTCGCCCATTGTCTTGGTTCCAGAGAAGGATGGAACTTGGCACATGTGTGTGGATTTCTATTCACTAAAAACAATCATGGTAAAGAATCGTTATCCACTCCCAAGAATTGATGGTTTACTTGATCAGTTGAGGTATGAAAAGTATTTCACTAAGTTAGAATTACGAAGTGGTTATCATCAAGTTAGAATAGTTGAAGAGTACATTTGGAAAACTGAATTTAAAACTAAACAAGGATTGTTTGAGTGGCTTGTTATGCCTTTCGGTCTTACAAATGCTTCAGCTACTTTCATGATAATTATGAATGATGTATTGAGACCATTTTTAGATGACTTTGTCATTGTTTACTTAGATTATATTCTCTTATTCAACAAATCTATAGATGAACATGTCATGCATGTGAGCAAAGTACTTGATGTCTTGAGAAAAGAATAGTTGTTTTTAAAGATGCTGAAGTGTGAATTTGGCAAGACTTATTTAGTGTATTTGGGACACATTGTTGGGGGAGGTGAGCTGAAGATCGACCCCTCTAAGGTTGAGGTCATTGTGAATTGGCCCAAGTCCAATATAGTTACAGAGGTAAGAAGTTTTCTAGGGGAAACACAATATTGGAGGAAATTTATTGCTAATTTTTCTTCCATTGCAGCTCCATTGCATGCATTGACTAGTGTCGATAAAGTCTTCCATTGGTGAGATGTACAACACAAAGCATTTGATGCTTTAAAACAAAAGATTAGTTCAACACTAATATTGGCTCTTCCGGATCTTAGACAACCATTTGAAATTTAAATAGATGGTAGTGATTACGCCATGGGAGGAGTCCTTATGTAGCATGGTAAGCCCATTTCATTTCATTTTGAAATTTTTAATAGAGTTGTGACTAACTATCCCACCTATGACAAAGAACTTTACGCATTGGTACAAAGCATCAAAAGATGGAAACACTACTTGATGGGGAAGGAGACCATTATCCATACCGAACATCAACCATTGTAGTACTTACAGTCACAGTCAAAGTTGCAGCAATCACGACACTTCAGATGAATGGGTTTTCTACAACAGTTTCATTTGGTTATCAAGTACAAAAAGGGAATCTACAATAAGGTAGCTAATATGATTTCGAGGCCTATTGTAAATTCATCTATTTTACTCAAGCATAATTCTATTTTGCATGAAAGTTACATTGAGCAATATGCATATGATAATGACTTTCTAGAGGTGTATGGGAGCTTGAGTCAAGGAAACCAAATTGAAGAGTTGGATTACCATGTACATAACAGTTTGTTGTATCACTTGGGCAAGTTATGTATTCCACAGGGAGAAAGAAACAATATCATAAGGGAGGTTGTTGACACCGAATCATCAAGATTGGGTGAATGTAATTAATGTAAATAAATAATAAAGAATATGAACAGTCATCAGGAGATGAAGTGAATAGTCTCCCCCTCATGTATATAATAAAGACCAACCTGAAGGAATAAAATGAATTGAATTCGTGGCGTTACTACCTAGCTTGACATGGTATTAGAGCTCCCATGTTCCTAAAATTAGTTGTAACTCCTTGTATCAGTTTTTCTGCCATATTTTCTCTGGGCTCTCTTCCATAACCATTTTTTTGCGCCCTCTTCTCTGACCACTTTTATTCATATTCACCATACTTTGCGCTGCTCACCTTCTGAAATATCCCAACATCTACTAATACCTTCTGGACATTGTCAGAGGCGTTGGAGGATTTGTCAGTCATAGGTGTTGGAGGCAGGTAGAGAGAAGCGAGCGAGCGTTGATTCTGGTGGTTTCATGGAGATGAGGTGAGGTTAAGATTTCCCTCTAATATATCTATGAATCTTACTGTTATGCCCTATAGTGTTCTCCAACCGATTGACTTTTCTTTAAAGAGAAAGACACAGTAGTAGTTGTTGTTTGTGGGATTGAGAAGTTACAAGAGGAAAATATGATGATGAATTAAATTGCTAGATAATGAATAGCTTCGATCTGGGGGGGGGTGCTACCTCACGGGTTTCCATGGGGCTGCTCCAATAGTTCTTATTGTTTAACGCTGCTGATATATCTATTTATGCTGTGGTATTCACTTGGTATTCGTTGTGGTATTCGCTACCCATACATGACATACATTTACGCTGTAGTATTCACTGCTAGTTCTATTGTCGGTGCCTCACACAGGTCTCTCACTACGCTGCCACACCATATGTCGTCTCTCCCCACTATGCAGCAGAACCACACACCAATTTTTTATTCATATTCACTCCGGCCATAAGCGCTTCTATCTCCTGCTATACCCTGCTACTGATCCCGCTCCACCTCTAATATAATGCTCCACCTCTTAGTTTATATATGTAGTCCCACTCTCGGTTTATAATACTATGTGGCCCTGATTTATTATGTGTGTTTTTTAATACTCTGAGTATTGACTGGAATATTGACATAAAACATATGCTTGCTGGCAAATTTTATGTGAGAATAGATGAGAGGGAAGTTGTTGGTATTTGCACTGTACATTGAATGTACGCTCTCCCATGTATCAATGGAGTGATCTTGTTTAATGTTGCCATATATGTGTTGTTTAAACACTGCCATATACTATACTTTAACGTTGTCCAAATGAATGCGAATTGACATTTGAATTTGTTGTCCCATCATATCAGATGTATATTTTTTCCCATTAGGAGTAAAATTTTGTAGCAGAAGTTTTTGTTATAGAATGCATTCAATCATATCCATTGTGGGAATAATTCTCATTGGCAAGGAGAACTATCTTGAGTGGTCCTGGATGATAAAACACACCCTCATTTTCAATGAGTTGTGGAAAGGGGTGTGCATTGGAGACAGAGACAAACAACCAGAATAGCCTACCTCAGACAAAGAGCTCGCCATTTGGGAAAATAAGAACAACAAATCCTATGCATAAATTGCAGCATCTGTAAGTGAAGAGGTGAGTCACCATATTACACCATTTTCAACTGCTTTCGATGCCCTACAAAAGCTGAAAGAACTCTATAACTCACATTCTACACTTGAAGTTGTTCAACTCATGATTAAACTCTTCACTCTTGAATTGCAAAATAATGATCCTCTTGCTCTTGCATCTGAAGTAAAGTCTATAATGCATGATATCCAAGCCACTAAAATTGATTTGGATATTCCTCTTATTTCTTTTCTCAAGGCACTTTATCCTACTTACTCCAATTATCTTGAGTCATTGCAAGCAAATGGAAATCTTAAAGACATTACCTTTGACTCTCTTGTGCAAAAATTCGCTGAAAGAGAGAAAGATTTTGGAAAGAAGACAACCCCTGAATCTTCTGAAGAGGCTGCGTGCCTTGCTCATAAAGAAAAGCATCCTTCTCAAGATTCTTCAAGAGGAAGAGGTGGTCGAAGAGGAAGAGGAAGATATTTGAGAGGCAGGGGGAGCATACACTCTTAAGGAGAAAAGGCAGATTTGCACTGCATACGCTACAAAAGAAATGGATCACTTGATGCCTCTAATGCAAGTTACCTTGGGACAAAATTGAGTAGAAAATAAATCAACCCAAAGGTAAAACTAATGATACAGACAAAGGTAAAGCACCTGAATCCACTCACTATGTTGTGGCACAATGTAATATTGGAGTAAATGAAGATTTATTTAACGCTTCACTTGCTTCTTGGAAAAATGATTGGTTGCTTGATTCAAGAGCAACTTGCCACATGACTCATAGAAAATAAATTGTTGAATAATTTACTGACAATGTTGATGGAGCATCATATTTTGCAGACCAATCAAAAATCAAGGCATCAAGGCTTGGCACAATTAGGCTTAAATTTTCTGGTCTTCCACACTTTATTTTGCATCATGTTCTATATCTCCTACAGCTGAAGAGAAACTTGCTGTCCTTGGTCCACATCCACCAGCAAGGTCACTTCATTCATATGTTTGATGGCAAGCTTGAGGTGAGAAAAACATTTGACCACTCACTTGTCATGAGGGGAATAGAAGAAGAAAGGATTCTCAATCTGCAAGGTACCTCTGCTCATGCACAACATTTCTCATACAATTCTCATTATGAAGAAGGTACACTTCCATCAAGTTTATTATGGCATGCTAGATTTGGACATTTGAACTATGACATCCTCCGCTTGTTGAAGAAAAATGGTGTTGCTGGTTTGCCTACAATTTCTAGGAAATTTAAGCAATGTGATGCTTGCATTCTAGAAAAGCATAGCAAACAATATTTTCATGATTCACATTCAAGAGCACATAGAAAACTTGAACTCATTCATTCAGATTTATGTGGTCCAATGCCTGTTCCTTCTGCAAATGGAAATAAATATATGATGACATTTATTGATGACTACACCAACCTGTGTTGGGTTTATTTATTGAAGAACAAATCTAAAGCTTTTCAAACATTTAATAAATTTCATAAATGGATTGAAAATGATGCAAAATCTCATATTGGGTCTATTTGCACAGATAATAGAAAAGAATACACATCCAATTAATTTGCAAACTATCTTTGCTAACATGGGATCAAACATCAAACAAGTGTACCTTATAATCCCCAACAAAATGGTGTAGCTGAAAGAATGAATAGGACAATCTTAAATACGGTACGCTCCATGCTCTCCTTCAAAAATGTAAAAATAATGATTTGTGCTGATGCTGTTCTATGTTCTACATATATAAAGAATAGATGTCCATATAATGCTATTAGAACTATCTTTGCTAACATGGGATCAAACATCAAACAAGTGTACCTTATAATCCACAACAAAATGGTGTAGCTGAAAGAATGAATAGGACAATCTTAAATATGGTACGCTCCATGCTCTCCTTTAAAAATGTAAAAATAATGATTTGTGCTAATGTTGTTCTATGTTCTACATATATAAAGAATAGATGTCCATATAATGCTATTAGAAACAAGAATCCATATGAAATGTGGTATGGGCACATTCCTTCGGTAAAGCATCTCAGGGTCTTTGGTTCCACTTATTATGCCTTGATACCAAAGGTACATAGAAACAAACTTGGTGCAAGAAGTCGTAAGTGTATCTTCCTGGGGTATTCAAACACCTCCAAAGCATACTATCTCTATGATGAAGTCAATAAAAAGTTTGTTGTATCTAGAGATGTAATTTTTCTTGAATTGTCCAAAACTGACAATGTTGTTGAGCGACAACTTGATCACTTGGATAGATTTGCAAATGAAAAATCATTTCAAGAATTTGATAATTAGATTCCACAACTTGAAGGGGGGATTCCTATACTAGATCAACATGTGGAATCTTCTTCTGAAGAACTCTCTTCCCCGCATGAAACTCCAACAACGGATGATGCTTTAAGTGATGTGATTGATAGAATTGGGAGACTCAATCTTGATTCATTCCCAACTCAATCAACGGAGCAGCTTGGACCATTTGAGAAAGGTCCCCCAAAGTGTCTAAGAAAGACACTTGAAAGTGTTCATCTTGATGAAGTTGGAAAGATAGGAACTAGAAATTTAAACCAGCAAAATGGAGGTGATGTAGAAGACTCTAATTCACCTGTTGATATGGATGTTTCTTATGATTGTGAATTGAACTTGTCTATGGATTTTGAACCAAATTCCTTCAAAGAAGCTGCTTCTCATGATGAATGGAAAGAAGCGATGCAAAAGGAGTATGATGCCCTCATAAAGAATGTCACTTGGAAGCTGGTTGATCCTCCATTAGGAACCAAACCAATTCACTGCAAGTGGGTCTACAAGAACAAGTATAAAGCTGATGGCTCACTTGGCAGGCACAAATCCAGGCTTGTGGCAAAAGGTTTTGCACATAAGGACGGGGTGGATTATGAGGAGACTTTTTCCCCCACAACAAAATGGGCTAACATCCAGACACTCTTTGCCCTAGCAGCTTAGAACGGTTGGAAAGTCCATCAAATGGATGTAAAAACTGCTTTCTTGAATGGAGATCCAAAAGAGAATGTTTTTATGTCCCAGCCTGAAGGATTTGTAGTGAAAGGACATGAACATAAAGTATGCAAACTTGTGAAATCCTTGTATAGCCTCAAACAAGCACCGCGAGCCTGGTATGAAAAACTAACTAAGCATCTTCTAAAACTGAATTTCAAATATTATGATCTTGATGATGCAACTTTATTTGTTAAGAAAGTTGGAAAAACAGTTGTATATCTTGTGGTATATGTAGATGATCTTTTGATGACAGGGAACAATGAAAGCTACATTGCATCCATAAAAAAGGAATTGGGGAAAAGTTTTGAAATGACTGATTTGGGCTATGTTCATTACTATCTTGGCATTGAAGTAACCCAAAATCCAAAGACCATATTTCTTTCTCAAAAGAAATACATTGGAGATCTGTTAAATAGGTTTGGCATGACAGAGTGAAATCCTCTTACTACTCCAATGGAACAAAACTTAAAGCTCACATCTATTGAAGGAAAATAATTTGAGGATGCAACAAAGTATAGACAGCTTGTAGGAAGTCTCAACTATGTTGGAAATAATACTGAGCGAGGGGGGGGGGGTTGAATCAGTATTATCAAATTTTTCAATTTATACAAACATTTGCAGATTTGACTATATATGTCATCCAGACTTATAATTTAAATTATTCTTCAGATGTTGGTCATTAATCTGTATGTCAGAACCATATAATAATGAACAGGAACAAAAAAATAGACAGTCACACCAAAGAACACAAGATGTAAGGTGGAAACCCAATGTGGGTGAAAACCACCCGCTGCAATATGTCTCTATCTTCTTTCAAGTAGAAACTTCTTTTTACAATGATTCTGTACTGGTGCAATCCTTTACGAGTACACAGGCTGCAACCTGCAGAGAGCTACAACCCTCTCTTGTTTTCCAGCTTCACCTGGAAGGGAGCTACAACCCCCTTAGCTCTTGTACTAGTTGAGATACTAGTACGTAGGTGCTGACTTACAGAAGGCTACAACCTTCTCTTTTCTTCCAGGGACCACGTTTCATAAATTTTTAGACTGGATCCATGAACATCAAACATACATCAAGTATATGTGCATCAATCAATCTCCTTTCCACAAACAACTACTGAATCAACCAATAACTTCTCAGAATGCAGTAACCAGAAAACAACACCAATTATGAACCCAGAACACTGCAACAATAGACAAAAGCAGCTAAAATATATTTGAAGAAAATTTCGCAACTTCACCAAGAGAAACCAGCGGATATCCGTACTTCAGCTGTGTCAAACCTGCGCACCTTCACACCTGTGCTGGGTCTAGTTTGTGCGCCTTCGCACCTGTGCTGGGTCTAGCGTGCGCACCTTCGCACCTGCGCTATGTCTAGCTTGCGCACCTCCACACCTGACCTGTGTCTCGCCTGCGGACCTCCAGGTATACACAATTTATCATTCCTCAACTATACCCCTGATTGTCAGATTCACAGATCTGATCATGTGCCAAAGAGATCTCAACCCATCAGTAGAACTGTCTTCTAATGCTTAGGTCTCTCCTTGATTCAAGTCCAGCTATAACTCACCAACAGATCACCAGTATTTCATATCGTGTTCTTCTTAAGATATTCAACACACTTGTATCCAACCAAATGATCTCCTTTCCTTTTTATAGGCTAGGCCTTACTCAAACCATGGACCAAAACCATTGAGGTCCAATACTAGGGACCCAAAACCTGGGTTCAATATTTTGGATGTAAAACCATGGACCAAAACTATAGGATCAAAAACTTCGGACTAAATACCAAGGAAAAAACATAAGATTTTCCTCGTGCGCATTTTTCTCTGCATGAAATTCCGTGTACTTTAGGTTCGCACCTTTTGTTCGGAATATCTGTGAACATGTCTGCACCTTTTCAACGGCGCACCTGCGGAACAAGCTGAGGACCGCAGCTTTGTGAACAGGAACCTGAGGAGATCTCATTTTCTTCATTCTTTGGGTCTGATATCTCTTTTGTAGATTCATCTAGTTATATAAGAGAGTTGTTCTTCTATGAGTGGGTTTCCATCAAGTACAATACATGCATCATAATGCCAACAATCTCCCCCTTTGGACTTGATGGCAACAACCCCCAAATCACTCTCCCCCTTTGACATCAAGGGAAAAGGGCGGACCAAAAACTTTCCTTGAAAAACATTCCACTGTCCATACTCCCCCTAAGTACCTGCTGAATTCTCTGAATGAGCTCCCCCTTTGTCCATGTTCCCTCTGAGTACATGTTGAAATCTCTGCTCTGCTGAAGTGTGCTGTTCATGCTCCCCCTGACTGTAAGGAAGATATGCAAAAAGATGTTCTATAAGAAAGAACATTATTTCATTTTTTCATAAGAGACCCTCCTATCATCAAAGACTCATACATACATCCATCTCCCAACCAAGTGGGAATTGACTCATCCGATACACAATGATTCAAAAAAAACATTATTGCATCCATCTTAGGCATAGTGGGGAAACCAAGATAGGCCATTACATGACCTTGATAAGAAGAAAATACAAGACGAAATTTCTATAGAAAGACTATGATAGATATCAACAACTAATCATCAGCAGCATCTGATAGTCATCGTTTAGACCAACGACCATGATCTCCTTCTGCACTTGTTTCACCTGAAACCAACAACAAGTTGTGGAATTGATCCAAGATAATGCCAACAATGCATTATTAGAAGAATATATGCTCCCCCTGAACCTGTGCCAGATGGTCTTTGACAGACCCATATCAGACTCTTCTCATCCTTGCTTTTCTTCAAGTTGACTGTACCTACATAAACCAGCATATGTATCCGTATACCCCATATGAAACACGTGTACAAGAATCTTTGAAAGATTCAACAGCAAGATGATGCGTCAAATACCCCCAGCTTTTGTCTGAGGTATTCAAATGTCTCCCTAGGCAGAGGTTTGGTGAGTATATCAACAACTTGTTCCCTTAGAAAATGATACTTGATAGGTATGTGCTTAGTCTTTGAATGCATGACAGGATTTTTTGAAATACTGATTGCACTTGTATCATCACAAAATATGGAGATAGGTGGGGTACAGGTGATTTGAAAATCTTGCAAAGTTTGCATCATCCAAAGAAGTTGTGTGCAGCAAGATGCAACAACCACATATTCTTCTTCGGCTGTAGATAAAGCAATTGAACTTTGTCTCTTGCTGAACCAAGATACTAATCTGGACCCCATAAAGAATGCACCACCACTAGTGCTTTTTATGTCATCCATGCTTCCTGCCCAATCTGCATCTGTATATGCATGAAGTGTGAGATCTGCATCTCTAGGATACCATAAACCATAGTTTTGTGTTCCTTGAAGGTATTTGAAGATCCTCTTGACTGCTTGAAGATGTGCTTCCATTGGATTAGCCTGAAATATTCCAACTATTCCCATTGCATGCATGATGTTTGGCTGAGTTCCTGTCAGATAGAGTAGACTGCCAATCTTGGATCTATAGGTTGGTTGATGTACTGCTGCTGATTCATCATTAACGCTGAGGCTACATCCTGTTACCATAGGGGTACATATCGGTTTCGAGTCTTCCACGCCATATTTCTTCAAGATCTTCTTTAGGTACTTGGTTTGTGATAAAACGATACCATCTTTATTTTGTTGGATTTGTAAACCAAGGAAGTATGTCATCTCACCAAGCAAGGTCATTTCAAATTCTTTTTGCATCACTAAAGCAAAGTTTTAACTCATGGCTTCTTCATTGCTGCCAAAAATGATATCATCAACATACATAACAAGTATCAACAACTTATCATTGTCAATTTTTATATATAGATTGCTATCTGCTGAGCCTTTTGAGAAACCTTGTTGATGGAGGTATTTGTCTAGATGATAGTACCATGTCCTTGGAGCCTGTTTAAGACCATAGAGTGCCTTCTTAAGTCTACATACAAGTTTTGGATCATTTCCAAGGATGAATCCATCTGGTTGCTCAATATATACTTCTTCTTCTAGGTCCCATTCAGAAAGCAGATTTATGTCCATTTGAAATACTTTGAACTTCTGAAAGCTAGAGGATCAAGGAACATCCTTATAGCCTCAAGTCTGGCAACTGGTGCAAAAGTTTCTTCAAAAGTCTATGCCTTCTTGTTGCGCATACCCTTTACAAACAAGTCTTGCCTTGTTTCTAACCACATCTCCATTTTCATTTAGCTTATTTTTGAAAATCCATTTTGTCCCTATGACATTCTTATCTTTTGGTCTAGGAACCAACTCCTAAGTGTTATTCTTTTCAATCTGCTCGAGTTCTGCATCCATGGCCTTGACCTAGCATTCATCTTTGCAAGCCTCTCTTACATTTTGCAGTTCAATGGAGGAGAGCAATGCTAGATAGATTGAAGCTTCTAAAATGGTTCTTCTTGTTTGTACACCTGCCTCTTTCTGCCCCAAAATTTGAGATTCCGGATGATTCTTCTGAACGTATCTAGATGGAGTCTTCTCTTCAATCCTTATTTGTTCTGGTGCCTCATGGGTTTCTTCTTCGTCATGAATTTGATTTGATGTTGATGGATAGTCTTTGTCATCTTTGAATTCTTCAGATTTTACCTGTCTAGCAGTGCTTCCTTCTTCATCAACCACTACATCAATGCTTTCAACAATTTTGCCAAGATTTTTATTGTAACATTTGTAAGCTTTTTTGTGGGGAGAGTAGCCAAGTAAAATGCCTTCATCTGCTCTAGGTTCAAACTTGCCAAGATTTTCATCAGTCCTTTTAATGTAGCATTTGCTTCCAAAAATCTTGAAGTATTTCACCGTGGGAGTCTTACCGTACCAAAGTTCATGAGGAGTTTGAGTGCTGTTTACTCGGACGTTTGTCTTGTTGAGGATAGTAACAACGGAAAATGCGGCTTCACCCCAGAAGGTTGCAGGAGTTCCAGACTCATCAAGCATAGCACGAGCCATTTGTTGAACCGTTCTGCTCATCCTTTCCACTACTCCATTTTGCTGAGGAGTCCTTGCAGTTGAGAATTCCCTTCTTATTCCATGTTCTTCACAAAAATCGAAGAACTCATCTGAGGTAAATTCCCCTCCTCGATCGGATCTGAGACATTTGATTCTACGATCTAATTCATTCTCAACGAAAGCTTTGAATGACTTGAACTTTTTGAAGGCTTCATCTTTATACTTCATGAGTCCTATCCAACACATCCTTGAAAAATCATCAATGAACAATATGAAGTACTCTTCCCCTCGAGGTGACCTCTTTCTAGTTGGACCACATATATCGGTGTGAACAAGTTCAAGAGGCCTGCTAGCTGATCCTTCTTTCTCAGGAAAATTAGTTCTGGTTTGTTTACCAAATTGACAAGATTTGCATATTGTATAGTCTGGAATTTTGATGTCAGGAAGACCACGAACCACCTGATATTTGCATGCTTTCCTTATCTGGGAGAAGCTAAGATGCCCCAATCTTCTGTGCCATATCCAGTGTTCATCATTCTTGCTCAGATAGCATTGTTGTTCTCCTTCTTTCAATATATATAGATTATTCGGAGTTCTTTTGCCTTTGATCATTGTTTTTCCTGTGTCAAACTCACGAACAATACATCCATTTGATCTAAATATTACCTCAGTTCCTTGATCGCATATTTGACTAACACTCAATAAATTATGTTTTAAGCCATCAACATACATAACATTACCAGCTTTGACCTTCTTTTTCAATTGAGCAGAACCTTTACCTTTTATGAATGCAGGGGTGTCATTTCCAAATGATACCTTCTTTTCCCTTTCTAAGGCAGTATATGACTGAAGTTTTTCTTTATCACCTGTCATATGTTTTGAGCATCCACTATCAATGTACCATTGATTTTATTGTCCTTCAGTATATAAGGCTATCCCACATCTGTCTGATTTCAATTCTTTCTTTTCCATATTTTGGGATTCAATGAAGTTGGCTCCTTTTGCTGAAACCTGCTACTGCATTCAGAATCTTCATGCCCGAAATTGTTACAAATAGAACATTCTATTTCATGTTCAAGAGCAGAGAAGTTATTGTAGGTCCTTTTCATGATCCCAGTCATACTTATTTGTTTTGAGCTTCCCTAGTCATGATGGTCTTGTAGGCAACACATTAAGTAGCTTTATGAGCAAAGTTATGACAAGAGAAACATTGGCCATTGAAGAAATCCCTGCGATTATCAAACATACTACCCAATTGATTGTAATTTTTATTGACTTCCATTCTTGAGCCAAATTGAGAATGATTTACCTAATTGAAGCTTCTATTCATCCTGGAAGTAGATTTCCCCCGACTTACTTGGTAATCTTTGTTCATTATTGAAGCAAATGGTCCCTGATTTATCTGGTAGTCTGTATTATGCTTTTGCTGTCGATTGTCAACTTGTTCACTTCTCCGTGCCGCATCAAGATAACTTTTAGAGGTGGATGGCTTCTGCGCTTGAGAGGTTTCTTTAGAATATCCGAGACCTGTCTTGATTAGAGGAGAATGCTGCACTTTGATAATCTCATATAAGGTTTCAAATCCTTTAGCAAATCTAAAATAAGAGATTTTGTTTTCTCAATTTCTTTTCTAAGTCCCACAATTTCATATTCTCACTCTTCATTGTGTTTATCTCTTTCAGCAAGTTGGAAAGTCAATGTGTCTATAATCACGTTCTTTTCTTCTAAACCAATTTTGAGTTTAGAAATTTCTTCATAAAGATCTTCTTCATTTATAGCATCCAAGAAATCATCATCTTCAAAAGCCATCAAAAGTCCATTATCATTACCTTGGTCATCTTCATCACTATTTGAAAGTACATCACTATCTTCATGAGTATAATAGCTTTTCTTACTTGCATTTTGTTTTCTGTTCCATCTGGCAGGCTCCTTACCTTTGTCTAGTCTATCTTTATGAGGGCATTTTGTAGCATAGTGGCTGACTCTTCCACAAGCAAAGCATTTGAAAGGCAGCTTACCTTTAAATCTTCCAGTTCCTCGTTGAAGGTTCTTAACAAAGTTTGATTCTTCTTCTTCTTCAGACATATATCTTGGTTCATTGCAATCTCCTTTTCCTGAGGATTTGAATGCGGCTTCTCTTCTGTCTGATGGTCCTCCTTTTCTCATTTCGTCGACAGTTAGAATTAGAATGAAGTTGTGACATGGTAAGGTTCTGTAGATTATCCTTTTCTTCTATGGTAGAAACTTTTGAATCAAACTTAGAAGACAAAGATCTTAGAACTTTTTCAACCAGAACAACTTCTTTTATTTCTTCACCCAAGTTTTTCATACAATTTACGATCTCATCTATACGTAGGAAATAACTAACCACACTTTCATCATTATGCATTCTGAGACTTTCATATTGAATTCTAAGAGTTTGTAATTTTGCACATTTTACCTGTTCATCTCCTTCATAGCTCAGAACGATCTTGTCCCATATTTCTTTTGCGCTTTTGAGCTGCATTACCTTGACAAATTTTGATTGAGATATACTTCCCAATAGAGTATTGACAGCTTTTGCATTTGTTTCATACTTCTTCTTCTCTGTTGGATCTGTAGGAGTTGCTAATGGAAATGTGTATCCTGTTTCCACAATATCCCAAACTTCTGTACCAAGAAATTGAAGATAGGCAGTGATTCTTACCTTCCAATACACGAAGTTGGTCCCATCAAATATCGGTGGCCTGATAGATGCTTCCTTTTCGTAGTTGCTCATGATGATAGATCTTCCTTCAAGCGATCAAGCTTCTGTTGAAGGACATGCTCTGATACCAATTGCTGGAAATAATACTGAGAGGGGGGGTGAATAATTATTATCAAATTCTTTTCAATCTATACAAACATTTGCAGATCTGACAATTGAAACTTGTATATACCTTCCAGACTTATAATTTAAATTATTCTTCAGATGTTTGTCATTAATCTTTATGTGAGAACCATATAATAATGAGCAAGAACACAAAATAGACAGTCACACCAAGGAACACAAGATGTAAGGTGGAAACCCAATGTGGGTGAAAACCACTTGCTACAATATGTCTCTATCTTCTTTCAATTAGAAACTTCTTTTTACAATGATTTTTTACCAGTACGCAAGCTGCAACTTGGACAGAGCTACAACCCTTTCTCGTTTTCCAACTTCTCCTCGAAGGGATCTACAACCCCCTTAGCTCTTGTACTAGCTAAGATACTAGTACATAGGTGTTGACCTACAAAAGGCTACTACCTTCTCTTTTCTTTTGGGGACCACGTTTCATCAATTTTCAGACTGGATCCATGAATATCAAGTAATCATCAAGTATATGTGCATCAACCCATTAACCAATAACTTCTCAGAATGCTGTAATCAGACGAATAGTACCAGTAACTAGACACCAAGTCTATACCGAGAACATTGCAACAATAGACAAAATCAGCTAAAATATACTTCAAGAAAAGTCTGCAACTTCACTAGTAGTAACTTGTGGATGTCCGCACTCTCTTTGTCTGTGGCCTGCGTAGCCTTGCTCCTGCACTGTCTGTGACCTGCGCAGCTTCGCACCTGCACTGTCTGTGACCTGTGCAGCTTCGCACTTGCACTGTCTGTGCTCTACGCACCTCCACACCTGCAGCGTCTTCTGATCTGCGCACCTCCACACCTGCTAGTTCACTGGTACTGCGCACCTCTGCACTTGTGCCTTCTCTGGTCCTGCGCACCTCCAGATATAGAAAATTTATCAGTCCTCAAATATACCCCAGACTATCAAATTCACAGATCCGTTCATGCACCAAGGAGATCTCGACCCATCAGCAGATCTGACTTATAACGCTCTAGTTTCTTCTTGATTTAGGTTCAACTATAACTCACCAACCGATTATCAAAAATTCATATCTTACTATTCTTAAGATATTCAACACACTTGTATTTAGCCAAATGATCTCCTTTCCCTTTTATAGCCAAGGCCTTACTCAAACCATGGATCAAAACCATTGAGAAACAATACTAGGGACCCAAAACCTGGGTTCAATATTTTAGATGCAAAACCACGGACCAAAACCATAGAATCAAAAACGTCGGGCTAAATACCATGGACCAAACTTAAGATGCGCGTTTTTCTCTGCATGAAGTTCATGCATTTTAGGTTCGCACCTTTTGTTCGAAACGCCTACGAACATGTCCGTACTCTGTGAATGGCGCACCTACGCAACCTGCCAATGTCTGCACCTTTTGATCGGTGCACCTGTGGAACCTGAAAATAACACTGTTGCACCACAATTTGTCATCTGATTCCTCTGTCCTGCAACCCATGTATTCTGTTACATCTAATATTTCTCCTATAGACTCATCTGGTTGAGTATAAGCGAGTTGTTCTTCTATGAGTGGATTGTTATCAAGTACAACACATACATCATAATGCCAACAAAGAGGGGAATAGAGAATTTATCAAAAGATTTCCGGTCTGCTGTGGTACACCTGGACCCACAAACCTGCTCATCAAACCTAAGTCGTTGATCTACAGCTCCATGATCCAATGGCTGAGGGTAATATCGGGCGGAGAAGAAGCAAGAGGAATACCTACCCGATGTGGGCGGTATTCTCTCTCCTCCAAGAGCCACGTATTGAATGCTGAGTGGCATCACATCCATTTCTGGAAAACCATTTCAGGTTTTGAGGGCGCCCGATAACCTATAAACTGCTTTGACACCCAAAAATGCAAAACCATTACTCAGACCCAAAGAGGGGAATAGAGACTTTATCAAAAGGATTTTGAGTCCACTGGGGTTCACTTGGACCCACTAACTTTCTCATCGAACCTAAGCCTTTGATCTGCAGCTCCATGACCCAACAACTGAGGGAAATATCGGGCGGTGAAGAAGCAGGAGGAATACCCGCCCGATGTGGGCACTATTCTCTCTCCTCTAAGAACCATGTGTTGAACGCTGAGTGACATCACATACATTTTTGGGAAACCATTTTGGGTTTTGAGGGCGCCCGATAACCTGGAAACCACTTTAACCCTCGATAACCCAAAACCATGGAAACTCTACACCTGTTTCCCTCCATTCGTCTAAGCCACCTATTAGGATGGATTGTCACAATTTTCCTAGTTTCCCACTCACTAACCGAGCTCCCAGGAGCTCCTCTGAGAAGGCAAACTATGGTGTTCCTCTGCGAGACCTGAGTATGCCCACTCTCTGGTTGTCTTTCTATCAAACCCCTGTCATCCATTGATGAAAGGTTAATTGTTAGGTTCCTTGTCTGTGCTGATACTGCTCATTGTCTATAAGGGAAAGAGTGTAATAGCCATCACGCAGTTGACCTGTGGTTATTGACTCCCACACGCAGCACCTGTTGTTTCTTATGCATCTCACCCCTTCATTGGCTAGCTAGTCCGCTACTCTGTTGGCATCTCTGCGCACATGTACAAAACTGAGAGTTCTTAGAATTCTTAGGTGCGATTGAATTCAGTTATAGACCTGCAAAAGTCTCCAGTGTCTCGAGACTTTGTCTGGTGTAGAACCCGTGCTTAGCCGCTTGACCGAATTAATACTTATTTCTGAGTCAGACTCGATGATAACATTATGTAAATTGTACTTCATCAGTATCTCCAAGCCTTTCTCCATAGTCATGAGTTCAGCCATATTGTTGGTAGCCTTCCCCAAGTGACTGTGAAAGATGAATTTTATGTTGCCCTCTTCATCTCTTATGACTCCTCCATAACCAGCATCCCCAAGGTTACCTTTTGAGGCTCCATCTATGTTGAATTTTAAAAATCCATGTGGATGGGGTTGCCAGAAAGCCTTTCCTTCTGAAATATGCTTTGTTGTCTTATTTAAACCCCAAGGGATGTAAGACTGTAGTCCCAATAGCTGCAGAATGTGAGCATCCCGATGACCCGAGGGCTTTCCAGGAGATTGCTTCCAAAGGGCATTGACAGTTTCTTTGAGCTATTTTAGGATTTTTGCTATGATGATTTGAGCTGGGCCAGATTTTCCTTTGAAGATCCTATTGTTACATTCTTTCCAGACATTCCAGATCAAGAATCCTGGAATCAGAGTCTAGGCTGTATTGACTGTCTCATTGTCCTAGAAGTTTTTTCTCTAGTACTTCAATGTAATAGTGATGTCATTTTCATTCCTATCTGTCTACTTGAAGATATCGGCTACCCAATTTCATAAGGTTGAGGTGAAGGAGTAGAGGTTGAGAAGATGATTCATATTTTCCTCCTGTAGGCCACATAATTGACATCTTGATGGACCAACAAAACCTCTCTTTCTGAGATTTTCCCAAGTTAGAATATTTTCATGCTGAACCAACCGCCTGAACAGTTTGATCTTCGTCTAGTGTGGGTTGTTCCATAGGTCTTTCCATGTCTTGTTAGGGCTTGGGAAGTTAAGTCCCGTGGCTATTCTTTTAGCTTCTTTGAGGTTGAAGACACCCTCGTTATTTCTACCCCATCTTAGTAGATCATTCAAAGTTGAGGTCAAAATTTGTCTCTTTTCCAAAATGGCTTCCAGAGCTTTAGCTTGGGTCTTCAACGGGGTCTCCTCACTATAGTCTAGTAACTTCCATATTCTCCATTTACGAGTGTCCCTTGAATGATCCTAATAGTCACTTATTTTTTTCAGTCCTTTGTTGATGGTGTCAGTTTGGATGATATCTAGTTCCTCTCTAACAAGGATATTTTCCTGTTGCCAGTTGTCTTCCCAAAACCAGGCAAGATTTCCATTTCTGGTCTCCCAGAAACTGTGTTTCTAAACTAGAGCTCTGTTCTCCCAGGCCTTGTTCCAAATATGTGAACCCCTGATTTGTCCAGTCATTCTTATATGGTCCGTTTCTTGCCAATCCATTGCATATTTTTGTTTCCAGAGTTTAGCCCAGGAGTTTCTTATTTCCTTTAGCCATCTCCACCAAAGTTTTGCCCCCAAAAATTTTCTTAGAACATCTGGGTCATGGAGACCCAAACCACCATGTGATTTGGGTTTGTAGAGCTTGTCCCAAGCTACCAGAGCCCATTTCTTTTTCTCTTCCCCTTTTCCTCATAGAAAATCCCTTTTAATATTCCTGATTTGCTATAAGACTCATGTTGGTGCCAAAAGGGCTAATAACATGTAGATTGGGATGGTTTGAAGTACTGCCTTAGTGAGGACTAGCCTCCCTGCTAAATTCAAGGATCTGCTTGTCCACTTGTTGACTTTGTACTTCAATTTATTCGTTACAGGCTCCCAGATGTTCTTACTCAGCAGTTTGTCAGTGAGGGGTATTCCTAGATATTTTGAGGGAAGAATATCTCTTTGAAAGCCTAGAATTCTGGAGAGATTTCTTTGAATTGAAATATCAGTATTGAAAAAGAAGACCTTTGATTTTGTGAGGCTTACCTCAGTACCAT
The DNA here is from genome assembly GCA_000404065.3 of Pinus taeda. Taxonomy (NCBI): domain Eukaryota; kingdom Viridiplantae; phylum Streptophyta; class Pinopsida; order Pinales; family Pinaceae; genus Pinus; species Pinus taeda. Next base: position 186,517 of record APFE031075249.1, on the reverse strand, counting down.
CAGCCATTGCGAAATCATATGGGATTTGTTTGAAAGCTTTGGCTTCCTTGACTATGAGTGTGCCCTGTAACATAGTGTTGTCCACAAATTGTTGATGGGTCAAAGTGTTCCCATTCTGAGTGAGTCCAAGTCCCTGTATTCTTCCTTCCTCCTTGGCAGAAGTGATTGCCCTGCCCAATCCTTCCATCATGAGAATGAAAAGGAAGGGGGAGAGAGGATCACCTTGTCTGAGGCCTCTCGACGACCTCAAGGTTCTGGATGGAGAGCCATTAAGAATAATTGAACAACTCGCAGTGGTAACAAGAGCCATGACCCATTTTATCTAGTTGTGGTCAAAGCCATATGCTTTAAGAACTTCCCTGATGTAAGACCGGCTTAGTTTATCATAAGCTTTCGCTATGTCCAGCTGTATTATCATACCTACTTGCTTAGTGGTCTTGAGGGAATGCACCAATTCATGATCTTGAATGATATTGTTGAGAATTTGTCTACCTTCCGCATATCCAGTCTCCTCCTCTGACACAAGTGTTGGAAGCAGGGGCTTGAGTCTGTTAGCAATTACTTTGGAAATGATTTTGTACACCACATTGCATAAAGATATGGGTCTAAATCTATCTGCAGTAATGGATTTTTCCTGTTTGGGGATTAAGGCAATGAAGGATTCATTAAGCACTCTCAGATTTGTTTTAGAGATTCTCAAGTCCTCCACCACAGCCAAAATGTCAAGTTTGACTATTTCCCAGCATGTTTTGAAGAAGTCTATATTGAAACCATCTGGGCCTGGAGCTTTCCCATTGTGCATCTCTTTGATTACTTCATTGACCTCTTCCTCCGTCATTGGCCAATTGAGATTATGATTGTCTTTGCTGGTTACCAGTTTTGGAATATGCTGAAAACATTTTAGTAAATTGAGATCTGTCTTCCATGGTCTCCTCTGCAATACTTTGAAAATCATGAACCAATAAAACTTCCATTTCATTATGAGTATCTTTCTCTATTCCTTGAGGATATATAATTTTTGGGATTCTGTTATTAGCCCTGTGTGCCATGGTGGACTTGTGAAAGAATCTTGTATTTCTCTCCCCTTCCTCGATCCATTGCACTCTGGATTTCTGTCTCCAAAAGATTTCCTCCTACTGGAATCTGTTATCCCATTCTTGTTGAAGTGAGTCCACTTGCATTTTCCTTTCCTCTGTGAAGCCTTCTGTGATGAGAATTTGGTTAATTTCCTATAATTTATATTCCAATTCTCTTGATGTGTTTGTGCCTTGGGTGGGTATTTCTTCAGTTCACCAATTTCCAATGTTGGTGAGGAGATCAGGGTGAGAGAGCCAGACATTTTCAAACATGAAGGGTCTATTCCTCGGGGTTCCAATAAAGGAATCTTCCATTTGGATAGGCCAGTGGTTCGAGCCTCCAAAAGGGAGAATGAAAGTTGTCATGATGTGGCCGGTGAGAAGGAGATCTTCTGAGATTATGAATCTGTCTAATCTTGAGGCTACTTGGGAAGTTCCCCCTCTTTTGTTGTTCCATGTGAAAATTCCATTTATTGTATCCATATCCACCAATCTCATATTGGTAATGAAGGTCTGGAAGGCTATTGAGTCTCTCCCAAGTGTTCTGGCTCCCCCTTTTTTCTCTGTGAGATATTTTATCATATTGAAGTCCCCCCCCCCAGTATCTAGGGCATTTCTGGATGTCTTTCTCTCATTTCCTCCAGAGAGGTGAGGAGCCTAAGTTTATCATCGAGTAGTTGAGGACCATAGACATTAGTGATCATGTAACAATCCTTGTCTCCCGGAGGTTGGATAACCAAAGAAAGGTGGTTTCTGGATGCCTCAACATCTAGGATTCCAAATTTCTGAGGATTCCATAGAGTCAGAATTCCTCCAACTGAATTAGCTACTTTGACTTCCAGATACTCATACTTAATTAGCCATTTGCTATGATTTTCTCTTATATTATCTACTGAGCATTCTGTTTCCTGTATGAACACCATATTTGGTTTTTCTTCTTTTATTTTGTTACTAATATTTCTTTGTTTTCTTTTACTCTCTAGTCCTCTAATGTTCCAAGTTGTAAGCTTCATAATGATGGGTTTGTAAAGGAGTAAATGGTGAGATCTTTCATCATACCTGAATTAATCATGAGTTTTCCACACTCTATCAACAGTTTATTCTGTCTCTTCCTTCCTCCTTTCTTTCCTGGGTTTTTGGTGGAGTGTCCTATTATTATCCCCATTGATTTAACCCCTATGTTCTCCTGGTTTTCATGGCTCCTTTTGACTCCTACAGCCTTTGTGTGAGACCTTTTGAGGAATAGCTGTTGTACTCTGTCAAACTCCTCTTGTGGTATAGAGTCAATTCCTTTGTTGCTTCCTTGCTCTAAAACTTTTCTAGTTCGAGGTTCTCCCTCTCAAGGATCTCCTGTAGGTCTTGGTCCTCCTTACCACCTTCGCTTGGGGTCATCTCATGGTCCCTTTCAAGTTCCATAGTGCTCGGTGGGTCCACCTTTTGTTCATTGTGTTCCTGTATGATTTCCATGCTGTCCTCGTTTTCCTTCTCTTTTTGATAGTCCTCTGGTTTCTTGTGCATTCCATTTTCTTCTCCTTCTTCTTCTAAAATTTCAAAACTATTGTGACTTGGTAACTTGGTTTCACTAGGTTTCTTTTGGGACTTCCCCCCCTCCTTTCCCTTTTCCTCCCACTTTGGTGAAACCTTTAGGGTCTTTTCCTTTGTTGGTTTTTGGGTATTCCTCCCTTTTGTTAAGTGGGCAGTCTCTAAAGATGTGCCCATGTTCATGACATTTACGGCATTTGAATGGGATGTGTTCATAGTCAACCTCTTGAAACCATTCCTCGTCATAAACTTCTAAGACGACTTCATCCAGAAGTGCTCCTGATAAGTCCATCTCTACACATATGCGAGAAAAGGAGGTATATTTCCCTCGCAGAGTCGTCTCTAATATCTTTATAAAATGTCCTAGTTTGTTACCTATAGCTTTTAAAGATTCCGACATCCAATAATCTAAAGGTAAGGAGTATAATCTAATCCATACCTGTACCGATGTGAATGTTTCTCACTCCAGAACAAAGTTCATCACCCAAGGTTGCATGTAAAGGCCTGCGGTAGCATAGAAGTAGGGTGCTCCTTCAAAAACTCAGTCTTTGTCCTCTAGGTTAGTGAAAACCACTGTGAAGAAACCCTTGGAGCCAAGATGTATATCTATTGTTCCCTTCAGTTTCTAGTTGTTTCTTATCCATGTGTTCAACGCTTTCTTTGTGGGCCATATCCCCATGAACTTACAAATGATCGCATAAGTTGCCATGTGGGCTCTGTGCACTCGTGGTGCAGGATCATTTAAAACCACCTGAGGTTTAATGTTAGCCTTGGGCTTGCAGGGTCCTGTCATAGACCTTTTCTCAGTTCTCCGACTGATGTCGCTATGATTCATTTCCTTCCTAACTTCCTTGTGGGTCCCTTCCATTTCATGGAAGTTGCTGCTACCCGGCTTGTGAGTGCTCGTTATCTTTGTCTCTATCTCCGGTGGTTTTTGGGAATTGTTCAGACTAGCCTCTTTTCTTCTATTTGAAACCACGTTACTATAGGAGGGAGTGGAGCTCCCTCCTCCAAGCCCCTCCATTTTTACCAGCTCATTCCTATTGCCCCCTATTCAAAACCCTAGTGCTTCAGAGCTCCATGATGATATTTTTCTCATATATCACCTTCAAATATAGTGATTTCAGTTTTGGATAGAATTTTCTATTATTAGAGCTTTTATTTTGTTATTTTTAGCATGCATGATCTATTCTTACTAAGAGGGTGCAAGCCCTTAGTCAATTAGAATACTTATGCATCAAAAATTCCCATCTTAGGTACAAGACATAGATCTCAAGGAAGGGATGCATGCTTGCATGCTCTAGTTCATCTTTTGATGGATACACACTTACTTGGCACCCTTACCATGCAACTATGGTACACTATGTGATGAGATTAGGGATATTATTCAACAAAGTCCAACTAGATAGGATTTTTCATGTGTCCATATTCATTGTACTTTCTCTACTCTTCTTATTCTATAAGTGAGATGAAAGGTGCACCATTGTGTTGATTATCAAGGTTTTGTTTTGAACTATTGTAACATATTATTTTCAGTATTCAATAGAAGATAGATGCAATTGAGAGTCCAAATCTATGTATTTTCCATTCAAATTTTCCAAAGTATGTATTTGTAAATCAACCAACTTATATCCACCTCTTTTTTTAAAACTTCCAATTTTTCAGTTACCTAGCATTTAGGTTATTCTTTCTAGGTGAAAAATTTGCTTACCATTATTAATGAAAAAATGGATATAAGTATAAAGGGGTTAAAAAAATGTTAATGAAAAAATGGATACCTACAATATCTAGTGAAAGTAGGGGCTTTTTAAATTGGGAAGGTGTATTGGGTTTGTATTGGAAGGGGGTTAAATAGAAGTGATTTTGGGAGGTATTTTCCAACATGTAGTCAAATTAAGGGTATTGTTTATTATGCCATGAACACATGTGCTATGTTAGAGGTTCAATGAGTGAAATCCCCATGCTTCTAGTAGAGACAAAATATGTTATTTGTAAGAGAAAAATATACCTCTATAACAACAAAATTGACTTTCTAAAACCAAAAAAGATTTTCTAAATGGATTTGGTTCTATTTTAAGTTTTTTTTTTTATTATTAACATGATAATGCATGGATGATTTATGTGATATTGCATGGAAAGCCAAGCTTGTTTGTTAAATGCTATTATGCAAAGTAATCGTAGGTGCAAATGTCAAAGGCTATTTACAAGCCTTCCTTTGGAAATGCAGTTAGCATTCAATTGTTATTTTGTAATCATTTTGTTTGGTAGTACAAATTTTTTCTATACTATATAAAAGGTTCATAAGTCTTGTTGCTATATGTTATTCTACTATGCACACATGTTGCTTAGTTTTAAAATGTAGAAGCATTGTTTATATAAAAGATAAATTTATTTTCTAATAATAGCATTGGCATTTGCTTTTGTTTCAAGATCTTGGAAATATAATGTTTTAGTTTGAATATTCATGTTTTCTATAATTTTTTATACAAAGGCATTATAACATAGTTCATAGATGCTTTGTAAATATTACATGGCAACTAGAGATTTTAGGCTAAGTGTTTTTGTGCAAAGTAGTGTTAAAATATTGCCTTCCTACAAGTGGAAGACAAATAGGTGTTATTTCAATCATTAAATAGTACTACAATTTTCTTTAAATTGTAGAAAAATAAGATTCATGTATCAAAGGCTTGTAGAAAAGTGCAATTAGAGCTTGTAAATCTTCCATGTCTATTGCAAAAGTCCAAGTTTAGCTTGAAAAATTTTGCATGAAAATCCTTTGGACATTTAATTCCTACTTGTCATGTTGATGTTTGTTGATAATGCTTCCTAGTATGATAAATAACATGCAACTTCTAGATATTTGACATTACTATGTTCCCTTTGTGTAGTTCTTGCATACTGGACCATATTAAAGATCAAAAGTGCTATTTGTATAGGAGCAAAATCACCTTTTAACAGGAAATGAAATTTAAATGATTTGTATAATGCTATAAAGGAATGAACACAAAGCAATGAAAACACTAAAAGGTAGTGAATGCACACTTGCCTCAATCAACTATTTCTTTAGGGATACATTCAATGAGGTAGGTGTCACTACCCACCCAACCAATCATAGTAGAGATAAAAGTCATTATAGATATTATGTCTCAATATATAATTCTCAAGCTATATGATCTGATCGTCCATAATCAATAGCCATCTTCATGGCATAAAATAATTGATTGCAATGCTTAATGTAAAAATAAGTAAGAGCAACATAAACATGATTTCAATTTCCAAACATCCCTTCACTTGTAAATTATTGAATGAAAATTGGATTGATGCTTTGTGAACTTTAGATATTGTACATGTGTCAATTTCAATAGCTAATTAATTTTAGATATTGTTTATCATATGTCTCTAAAAGCCATTTTTGATCTATTTCTCTATTTTTCATATGACTATAGGTAAAATATTTGTTGATCTAGATTCTCGACCATATCAATAAACTATAGATTGCAACGGATCATCTTTTCATGTAGCTTACGAATTATGTATCAAGATACAATATCTATAAACTATTTTACCTCTACTGTCATTAGTTAAAAGGCCAATGAGACCTACCTCTTGTAACATGTCCCTAAAAGCAACGATTGCCTCAAGAATGTGTGCATTCACTACTTTATAGTGTGCTCAATGCTTTGGAATGCTACTCATAGAATTTAAGTTTCATTGCTCCTACCATGGAAATTTTTCCTCTATACAAATAAGCAAGAGTAAGAAAAACATGAATTCAAAGAACTGTACATGATGTATAGTATTAAATCCACAATAACCTCTATTGGATGCCACTAGTTAGCATATCTTTGAATACGTAGACATTGTTGAATCCATGATCCAATTGTGACAAATAAACAATAAACATGATTCAATTAGAATAAAAAAACACGATGTGAAACAAAAAAATATAGAACAATGGAGTAGCACATAAAACAATCATAAAATATCCACCATAAGGGAAGCAAACCATATGCCAAATAATCAGTAAAATGGTTGAAGCAATGGACAAAACACCAAATCCAAAAAAATAGCACCATCCTTGAATGTATTATGATTTTCCTATTGTTGTTTGTGGATAGTAGTGTCCATTATGATATGCAATATATAAATTTGCTATAGTGTTGGATGGGTGTATTACTATGTGCTCCTTTGGAGTTTTTGCATAGTGCAGTATAGTTAAGATTAAAAAAAAAATATATTTCTATATGTGAAAATTTTCCTTTGTAAGAGAAGTCAACCTAAATGCTCCATCAAGCACTACATAGAAGTAAATGCAAAGTAATAAATACACCGTAGATTAGTGAATGTACACTTACTAGCGGTGAATCATTTTTGATCTAGCTTATTGAGCATGGCAATAAAACCTATACAAATAGCTTATGGAACCTTCTTAATAGTGATCTTGATTGGCATTTATCTTTGTGTTGATATTCAATTTTTTTTTTTTTTTTTTTTTTCCATTTTTTCTTTGAACAATGAGATAAAAAATTTTGTGTTAATTTTTCTTTCATAAAGGGATTTTATAAAATTGTGCTTTTTTTAAAGGAGCATAAATGCCTTAGTGAGAGTAAAATTGACCTTCTAAGAGCATAATTTGTATTGTGAATAGATATGTTTTTTTTTTAAGGCATTTTATAACATAGTGCAGGGATGCTTTATGCAAAATTGCATTGCAAATGAAGCTTGTAGGTTTGATGCTTTTGGGTGAAGTAATTTTAAGTATATAAGAAAAATGTTGATTTTCAGACCTTCCTTTGGAGATGCAACGAACATTGAATTTCAATTCTCCCTAGTTTCCCTTGCTAATATCGTTGTCAATAATTGTAGATAATAAAATCTTTTCTTTTACATTTTTCATGGGTGTTGTTCCTATGTGTCTTTTTCCACACATGCATAGAACCTTGTAGTAGACGCTAAAAACATTATTTGTATAGAAGAAAAATTTATTTTCTAATAAGAGAGTTAACATTTGTCTTTGTCCTAAGATGCTTAGAAAGGAAAAATCCTACTGAAAGGATTCACTTTTTTGAACAATCGTGATTGTGAAGGAATTTCAACTATCAATAATATAATAAATAAATACATTATGCAATATTGCATTGGAAATGAAGCTTTTAAGTTAGCATTTTTTTTATGAAGTTGTGTTAAATGCAAAGGTTAAAAGAAAATTTTCAAATCTTCCTATTGTGTTATACTAGAAATTAAATCATTGTTTATCATTTTTCTTATTTGGTGATGCTATTGCTTACTATGGTCCAAAATAAGGGTCTTTTTCACATTAGTTGATGAGTGTTGTTGCAGTGTGGCTTCTGCCATTGATAAATGGTTCCTTGTATTAGAGACTAAAATAACTATTTTTATAAAATAAAATTTTCCTTTTCTTTGCAAGGAAAAAAAGGTTACTACATTAGAGGCTAGTACAAGAGTGAAACTACAACCTATAAAGCTTTCATAAGTCAAACTTATCTTGGAAACTTTTGTATGAAGATCTTCTGGAAATTAAAATTATATATACCTTGTTTCTTCTTGTTAATAATAGTGCCCATTATGATAGATAATATGAAAATTTGTTATAGTGATGGATGGGTGACGTTGGTATATGCTCTTTGGTGGTTTGTTCATGGTTTCTTGTAGTAAAGATGAAAAATGTTGTTTGTATAAGAGAAAAATGTTGAATTGGTATAAGAAAATTTCTTACCTATTTAAACATTCATGAATCATAATTAAATAATCTCACATATGGAAAACATGATATAAATTAAAACTTATTTATAAAATATTTTTGTAGGCATAAACCTATTGATACAAACTTTATAAGCACCAACCTATAGAAGACACCAATCCCCCTTGTTGCAATATTTGTAGGCACTAAACTACAAGAAACTCCAATCCCCTTTGCTACAAGATTTGTAGGCACCAACATATAGGAGACACTAATCCCATCTACTACAAGCTTTGTAGGCACTAACCTACTAGAGAAATCAACCTGCTATGTTGCATGATTTGTAGGAACCAACCTATAGGAGACACTAATCCCATATATTTCAAGATTTGTAGGCACCAACCCATAGGAGACACTGATCCCATATGCTACAAATATTGGTAGGCACTAATCACTTGGAGACACCAATCCTCAATGTTGCAAATATTCATAGGTACTGACCTAGTTGATTGAGTCCACTTGCTACTTTTCTTACATCATGTATGTTAGTTGCTTCTACCTTCACCAAATTTGCATGCTACTTCTTCCTTCATGCGTACTACTTGCTTCTTCTGCCTTCACTAGGTTTTCTTGCTACTTTTTCCTTCTCTGAGGATTCTTCTCCCAAAACTTGTTTTTGGCCTCTTCCCAAGAACAAACTTGTACAACATGTCACATATCTAATTTTGAAAATATGATTCTAAATTTTTACCTAAGGCACTTCTATGTGTTTCCATAGATCTCTTAAATTTGCATAGTCTAGAAAGTCCCAGAAAATAAGTTATAACAAAATGTTAAACTAACATGTTTGAAGCTAATTTTAGGACTACTTAGTAACCCTAAATTCCATAGGGTATATATTTGAAATGATCAGAAAGAAAGTCTTAAAGTTATACCACAAGTACCTGGGGATCTCTTCTCAATCTTCTACATATTTCATAGTCTAAATCATCTCAGAAAACAAGTTATAGTGAAAATGCCAAGCTGACTTATTTGAAGCATATTTCAGGAGGATTTAATAACCCTAAATTTCTTAGAGCATATTTATGAAATTGTAGTGAACCAAATTTTGAAATTTCTCTCATAGATACATGATGATCTTTCCTCCATCTCATCCAATTTTCACAATTTGAAATATCCCAAAAATAAAAGTTACAATGAAAATTTCAAGCTAACATGTCTGAAGCATATTTCAGGAGCATTCAGGAACTTAACTTTCTCAAAGCATGTCTTTGAAATTATATAGAAAAAAGATTCTGAAATTTCTACCATAGGTACATGAAGATCCCACCTCCATCTCTTCCAAGTTTCGTGTTCTGAAACATCTCAAAATAATTTTTTTAGCGAAAATCCCAAATTGACCTATTTGAAGCATATTTTAGGAGATTCAAGAACCATAACTTCCTTAGAGCATATTGTAATATTCCGCCTTCGAAAGCACCCAAAATACCCTTGTGTTTTTCTGAGTTTTAAATTGTTACTTTAGTGAAATGTTTTGTCAAACATATTATGTGCAGACTGATGCAGGTGATATTTAGGAGATTACTTGGATGAAAACAACCATTTAAATAAAAAGCCCATATGAAACACTTAAAGTCACAACACTTATTTTATTAAAATAAGAAATATATGAAACTACCATAGTAGTGATAAGATAGAGATTTTATTTAAATCTAATAGCTAATATATACTTTACAAAATGATTACAAGATGGGAAAAAGACCTAGTTTGTAACAATAGTAAGTGAGGACTCTTACAATGATAAATATGGTCTCAAATACATATAATTTTCCCTCATGAAAACCCATGAACAAAGGTACGATTTATTACTTAAAATTTAACCCCACACACATGAATTAAATGTTGTATCTCATCCCTCTTCAAATCTGCTACAACCAAATATTTGGAGCTAAATATAATTTCTATTGGATCAACTCTTTAATAATTGCAATTGTAAATGGTTGGAAAACACTTGGGTTTTCTTAGCTAATAAATATGTCAACAAATCTGCAATCTGAGATTACACTAATGAAATCAGTTTCATCCCTTGATTAACACAAATCTTGTCTTATGTAAAAGTCTACTACAACATACCAATGATGATATTCTTCAGCCCTTGCAATGGAATTTGGCCTTAAATGAGTGACAATTCATGGAATAATTTGGCTCTCATCAAATGGATCTGAAAATGACAAGTACCTAACTCACATCTCCTCTCAGAACATTGATTTTTGGCTTAAATCTTCAGTTGGGAATTGTGTGCTCTTCCTCAAGGGTAAATTGGCCTTCTTCAACAATAATTCAACCTCATATTTGAATGGAAAACCACTGAAAATATTTGCTACAAATCAACCTTCAAATCTTAAAATAAATATAATAATTCGGCCTCATACATGCATGGAAAACCACTAAAAATATTTGCTACAAATAATCCTTCAATTATGGAAATAAATATGATAATTTGACCTCATATTTGCATAGAAAACCATTGAAATTCATTGCTACAAATCAAACTTCAATTCTAGAAATAAATATAGCAGCTCGACTCTCTTGATTTGGAGATTTATGTAACCCTATAATTAATACAAATGGAAGTCCTAAGGTGATCTTCCCCAAGAGATAGCTAGGATGGCACTCGAAGTCTGCCAAAATTAGCTTGAGTTTTTCTTAAAACTCTTGAACTCACTTGACCTTTCAATTGTCATTGAAATAGGTAGAATAGATTCCTTCCATTTGAGTCCAATCCTCTATTTATAATTCTCCATTGGGCCTCCTTCTAGCTTCTAGATTCTCATTTTCCGTATTATTTTATTGATAGGGTCCATTTTCCATTGGGAGACTTTTTGCCACCATTTTAAATAGTATAGTATTTTTCCTTCTTTCTCAATAAAATATTATTTTGAAGATATTCTCCAATAAAACAATTATTTTCCTTCATTCTCCAATAAAATATTAGTTTGCCGCCATTTTTCATTAAAATAATATTTTTCCTTCCTCCTCAAATAAAATATTATTTTTCCGCTGTCCCATTAAAATAATCATTTCTCCCCTCTAACAAACTAATATTTTCCATTTTTAATATTTCCAAAATTTTGCAAAACTCCTAAGTGACTTTTGCATGCACAAAAAATTAGGAACATCACACATATCTCTGACATTATATCAAACCAAGATTTAAAATTTCTACCAAAAGCACCTAGATATATTTCCCCTATCTCCTCTAGATTTCACGATTTGAAACATCTCATAAATTAAGTTATTGCAAGAATGTTAAGCTAACCTATTTGAAGAATATTTCAGGAGCACTTAAGAACCCTAAATTTCTTAGAGCAGATCTCTGAAATCATATTGAACCAAATTATGATAATTTCTACTACATATGCTTGAAGATATTTCCTCCACCTCCTCCAAGTATCATGGTATGAAACATACTAGAAGAAAAATTATAGAGAGAATTCCAATATGACCTATTTGAAACAAATTTCAAGAGCTTTTAGGAACCCTAAATCCCTTAGATCATATCTCTAAAATTACAATGAAACAAAGTGTAATATTTCTACTATATGTGAATGTATATCTCACTTTGATCTGCTCTAAGTTTCATGATCTGAGAAATCCCAAAAGAAAATTCATAACAAAAATTCCAAGCTAACCTATTTGAAGTAGATTTCAAGAGCATTCAGGAACAACAACTTACTTAGATCATATCTATGAAATTATAGTGATTTTTTTATTTTTTTTTTAATTTCTACAGTAGGTACATGAAGATATCCCCTATATCTCCTCAAATTTTCATGTTCTGAAACATCCTAGAAGAAAATTTATAGTGAAAATTCCAAGATGGCGTGTTCACTCCACAACACAGTTTTGCTCCACCTTAAAGACCCCAAAGGTATACTCCAACTTCTATTGTTCACCTTAGATATATTCTTGCTTGGATGACATTCAAATTCACTCATTTATCTTTTATTCATATTGTTTATATATTCAATTATGGGGCTAACTTGTAAAATTAGGTAGGTCGACCTATACTTTATGGCTGGACCAACCTAAAAGAATCTTTAATATCCCCTCATTCCTATGGAGTTAAAGGGATTGCCATATATTATCACTGGAAAGGTATCAAAATAGTATATTCAACCATATATCTTATGCTCCCATTTGAGCTAGGTATTTAGTATAAAATTTCCTTCAAAGGTAGAGTATTCAAACTAGGCATCAAGAAAAAATTGGGTATCTCAATGTTTCAAACAACCTTCATCTTGCAATATTTATCTTGGACATTATAGTCTCCCCCTATATTTGACATCAATGAAAACAATATACAAATTTTTCATTAATGGTAATTCTTATTCAATTATGCAACAACATAGTAGTACTCCCTAACCTTTGATTGGGAATCCATCTTGATCTCCCCCTAACTTTGATATTCTCATCCTCCCTTTATCTTTGGCATCAATAAAAACACAAATTTTCAATAATCTCCCCCCTTTTCATTGATGGCAACCCCAAACATTTGAACACTACTGGCGAATAACTCCCCTTATCTGTAATTCCTCCCCCTTTGACATCAATAACAAAGGGCTACTCCCTTTGTTTACAACTTCTCCCTATGTTCGAAACTTCTACCCTTTTGAAATTAATGGGAATTAGACGCTACCCATGATCTTACTCTTTCCTTTACTAATGATGTGAGAGAGATATCACAACATTTTTATCCTTTAATTTCATCAATTACATATATGTTACATGAGGTCTTGTTTTATTTTGCCACCAATCTTCTTGAACTTTTTTTCCTTATTTCACATCCTTTAGAATGAAATGTAAGATCATATCCTTGATCAAACATTTGAATTGAACTTAGAATGTTGTGTTTTATACCTTAAACATACTGGACATTATGATTTTTAGTCTTTCCATTGTTAAGACTAACTGTTCCCTTTCTAGGTATCCTTGCTAATGCATTTTCTACAAACGTAATGCCGCCTCCTTTTTCTTCTTTTAGAGTAAGAATTTTACTCTAACACCCTATTATGTATTTTGAACATCCACTATAAATAAACCATTTTCTTGTTTTGATTTGAGCATATAGAGCAAGTCCACATTCCTCACATTCTTCCTTTTCCATACCTTTGTGATTTGTTCTCTATGCCTAGTAACATATTCTTCCTTGATTTTCTTAGGAAACCATTAACGGTGCTCGAAGTCCTTCAAAATAAGGGGGTATCCCTGGTGTAAATTACCAACTAGACCTCACACCATTTGGGATAGGAGCCCCATATGGGAAATCAACCCAGCTACCATTATAATGATCTTAAAGATTTGCCTTGGCTATAATAAACAACTGTAAGAGAGCATGCATATACTTTAGAGATAAGAAAGTAAGTTAGATATGGGAAACACATAATTGCAATGTGTATAAAGTACTTTCATGAATTGAAAAAAAAAAAGAGCCTTTAGAAGAAAAGTAATAGTACCATCCTAATAAAGACACACACATACATAGAAAGAATCGGTAATTAATCTGCAAAATAGTTTATAAAGTAACAATGATCATGAAATAAAGAAGGTCACATAATTCAATTAAGATGTATACAAAATGCAATGAAATAGTTCATTTTCTTTAGTACTATGAACACAAACATACATTGCAAACATGAAACCATATTCTTATAACATTTACATGCATGAAAGTATGCCTAGCTCTTAGATTTTCATAACATTAAGTGAAAGTGCCAAGATACACAATTAAAATGATGCATAACTAGCCCCAATAGTGGAACATGAAGCCACCACTTGCTCCCCAAAAGAATAATCTTCTCTCCTATGCCAATCTTCATAAGCCAAGGCTAAAAAATCCTTTGCCTAAGTTATTACGGTTTATTTATAACAAATGAGGTGACCTTTCTCCTCCCATGTGACTCTTGAGCTTCCATAGAACATTTGGACTTCCTAGTGACTCTTGACATTCCATGCCCGACCCTTGAGATTCCACACATTTTACATTTTCTAATTTTCAAAATTACAAAATTACATTCCATTAAAATTATGGTAAAACACATGTTTATGTTCACTCTTTGGACCTCTTATATTGTAGCAAGAAAAGGATTCATTTGACTTGTGCCTTAGCCAGGTGGAGAAATTTGATTTTCCACATCATCAAGATGACTTGGATTCCAGTTAGTTAGACTGACATGGCTTTGTCTCCTAGTTAAATTAGTAAATTCGAGTTTGTGGGCTAGAAGTAGAGTTGTGCATGAGTTGATTGTTCAGATTTAGAAATCTAGTTGAGTTATTGTTAGTTAAACTCATTTAATTGAGATCTGGTCATTAGTTGAGTCAGTAGGAGTTCAATAGAGTAGTTATAAAACTCACTAATCTCTCAATTAACTAGTCAATCAACTAAAAATAGACCCGTTCATGCATGGAATTCAATTTTCCTAGTCAAGTGGAGGGAAAAGGCACATTTGTATTTATAATTGTATACTATTGAGTGTATAGTGATTTTTTCCTAAGTAGGTGATCAATTCCCCTTGGATTTGCGCAGTGCAGGGTGTGCTTCAATCTTGAGCAAGATGTTGTAATTGTTTCTCTTTCTCATCTGAATTAATGCAAAGTAGTAGAGAGTTTTTTCCTAGTTGGGTTCCCCGGTAAACTCATTGTGTTCTTGGTGATTGAATGGTTGCCTGTAATTGCACGTGTTTCTATTATATGTTTTCCTTTCCATAGATTTAGTAGAAGAAATTTGTGTCTATTATTTTTAGTCTGAATTCATTAACATATGCAAATTTCTTTCCATTTGTATAGGACCATCACAATTTGGCGACTATGACATGAGGCTCGATTGTAATGTATCAATAGAAATCTCCATCCTTTGCTTCTATGTCCTTGATTCTTTGTGATAATATTGGATTGAATCTCATATTTATTCGCCAAAGTGTATGAACATGGATTTGGAGCCCTTGGGTTTCCACCTATCAAATGTGATCCAAAATTCCTTTAACTCTTGCATGATAGTATCTTTGCATTTAGCTTCTACAAGTGTCTTCTTGAAACCCATTCTTGTCAAGCTCCTTAGATATCACTTTCCATTTTAAGCTGGTGGATTGATAGACTCTGAATCAACAACACCTGAAAGTGAAATCCACTCATGGAAAGACAAAATTAGTCCCAAAATAGCTTATTCTACCTTTCATAATATGTGCAAACCAAATAAGTTATAGGAAGAGATAGTGTGCCAACTTGAAAGGGAGGAGATTTCTTGGGTGCATGATGCAAGTGTTAGAGGCAGTGGTTGATGGTCTAGGCATTGTAAGTGTGCCCTACACCATCATAGAGGAAGGGTATTCAAGTTGGGCACATGTCACATCTTCAAGAGGCAAGGGTGTTAGGCCTGCTCACTAGGAATGTGTTATGTGCTCATGAAGTTAAGGTTTCCAAAGGCTAGCACAAGGCACAATTGTAGAAAATAGGAAGATGATGACTATGGCTTGGAGATGCACTCTATGCTCATGAAGAAAGTTGGTTTCAATTTGTGTGTAGGGAACAAGTTCAAGGGACAAGGGTTTAGGACTATGCCTTATGAATGCGCTATGTTCTCATTAGTGAAAGGAGCCATTGTTACGGGCATAGGGCGTAGGTGTAATATGAAAGAGGGTGATTTCTAGGTCCTAGAAGTGTGATATGTGCTCGTCACTTGGGTTGAAGGGTACATATTTCATGACATGTCACAAGATATGAAAATAAAGAAAAACGCAAAATTGATTAAGGGATCAATGGGATGAATAAGAGAGCAGGAGAATGCATAACAAGTCTTGAACATGATCACACATATACAATCAAACTCATGACAAGAATATGCATAGTACCAAAACAAACATGCATGAAATGAAACAACAACAAAATGAAACTAATCTCCAAGTGTGATAGTTAGGGCACAAGTCTTTATGATGAAAAGTGTCGATTATGGCTAGAAAGTGTGTTAGGTCAAGGAAGAGTCCCCAATGCATGTTCATATAAAAGAGAGGCTCGACCAATGTAGAAGAGTGCGCTAGAGCTACCTCAAGAAGGTGTTCCAACAAAAGACGACACTTAGGGTCCCTTAGGAAGTAACTTGGACACTTTAGAAAACTTGCACACTGATCATGCCATGACTTGTGTGACTTGAAATGGAAAATCACATGATCATTAGGGGGCCCCAAAGTTTAGATGAAGGAAAATTTTGTAGGGTGTTGTAGCAACTACAACACTTTGCGATTCACTAGAGAACCCCAAATTCTCTATTTAGGTCTAACTTTATGCATGAGTTATAGGCTTCTAGAAGTATTGTCTCATCCTTTCGATTACCTTGACTTCCTTAATTACTCCAGGTATAGACCCTAGCCCTCTTATTCCTTCCATCGACTTAACATTCACTTACAAAACTAGTCAAACTTCAATTGTTTTGATCAAGGAGTAGGAGTATGTAAATTTGTGAGTTTAAAATATCTAGAGTTTTACTGTTTTTTTTTGTGTTTCTCCACCTCCAATGGTCCTGTTCAATACCCCAATGGAGTCACTTCAAGGAATCACAAGAATTGCTTCACTACCAACATACATGTTAAGTACCTCGGTGAAGTTACTTTCTTCACCTCTTTGCGCAGGAAGATTTCTATTTGTTCACCCTTTCTTCATTTATTTATCTTTTTGTGCACATTGGCATATTATGGGTGTTTCATTTCACCAAGGGTGGAGGAGGGATCTAAAACTATTTTAGGAGAAAGAAAGGTTGTTCCTTTTTTTGTAGAAACTCTTATTTATACCTCTGAAATTGATTTCCTTGCTCAAGTTTTCTCCCTTCCCTTTTCTACTCGATTGAGTTGACACGTTAGAAAGCAATTAACCCAAAATTTGATTCAAGAAATGAAGGCCCTATAATGGATACAAGCATCATAGATACGTTGAGGCTTTTGTTCAGGATGAAACATATTTCCCATCTGAACATCATTGACCTTTAAAGATACCTAGGCCCGAACAAAGAAGGGGACTAAAAATTATCCAAGCGTTGTTAGACATCAAAATGCCCTATTGAAAATTTTCCACATTTTATCAAAGAAAAATAGGACACTTTCACACAATATCTTGTTTATACATTGATTGAGAAAACATACGCAAAACAAAAGAGGCAAAAAATTATGCAAACAAGAAATAACAATGAAAGACAGGCAAAGGAAACAATATGTATAGTTAAGAAATGCAACCCAGGGCTACTACTAAAAGTAACACTTTAAATATTGGTCATTGATGGGAAGAGAGTCAATCCTCTTATTTAAATATTGAAGATTCTAAGTATCGGGGCCAAGCTTTTCATGAACAGTGACTGGCCTAATCCACAGAGATTGCAACTTGGTGTGTTTTGCTTTTTCTTCATGGGCTTTGTCCCATTTCAAGGCTAGGTATCCCACAACAAATTATTTACCTGCATATTTCTTATCAAATCATAGTTTGATTCATTTCTAGTGCACAAAAAACATCTCCTTAGTTTTGCGCCTTTCTTCCTTTAATTTGAGGAGGGTGTCTATCCTGCTCTGAACAATAAAAAATGGTTTCTATTGGGATTATTGGGATAGTTGTAAGGTTGGGAGGTATAAGTTTGGAGGAAGGATAACTTATTTTCCATATACAAGGAATGTGAAGTTCAAAGAGATGGTTTGGGTGTTACTCGATCATCCCATAAGGAATTTACCAAAGCATTATGTCAATTCCTTTGCTCACTGAAAATGATTTTCTTCACAATTCAGATTAGGTTATTATTAGTTGATTCAACCAAAAGTTCTCCTTGAGGATAGTAGTTAGATGAATTCTTTAACATAGTACTATTTTCCAATACAAAATCATAGAGTTTCAATGACAAAATGTAAGTTGCATTGTCAAATAAAAGTGACATTGGAATGCCAAACCTAGTAATGCTGTTATGTTTGATGACGTGGATGACCTCTTGATTGTTCACTTGTCTTAGTGGAACAACCTCAACCCATTGGGTGAAGTAATATGTGGCAATTAATACATACCAATGTTGTTTTTATGAATGTGGAAAGATCTATCTAATGACATATAATTCCCATTGTTGAAATGGTTATTCAATGGTGATCGACTATAATGGGGAAACTGACCTATTTGCACGATTAACACGTCTTTGACAAAGAGGGCATTTGTGATCATAGGCATGTACAAATTTGAAAAGTTTTGGCCAATAGTATCCAACCCGCATCACTTTATGAGTTGTAGTATCCAACCCACATCACTTTATGAGTTGTAATATCACCCATGTAATTCTCACCAACTGGTTCGTCATAAAGATCTTTTAACACCCTTTCTAAATCTAGAGATTCCAAACATTTGAGCAAGACACCATTGTGATGCTTTTAGAAAATCCTGCCATGAACGAATTGATAAGATAACACTTTAATATGAATTACCCTTCTTTTCTACCTTGATAGGTGCAAGGGAAAGGTGCCTTGTTCCAAACATTACCACACATTAATGTATCTAGACGAGGTTTCATTTGTTGGGGTAATTTGCTCGATGTTATACATAATGATTTATTGTTCCCATCCATATGAATCCTCTTTTGGCAAGTTAATGACTTTTGCAACGAGCTGGAAAAGACCATGTCTTTTGATAGTGTGAACTAGTTTAAATTCCAAATCATACTCTTGTAAATTGGTCATCTAGTTCACTCTCTGTTCTCCCAGCTCTTGTTGTACAAACAATGATCTAATCACTGAACGGGGAACAAAGAAAAATAACATAGCTTTTGAGAAGGCAAGGCCTAAAATGTTTCACTGCTTTATATACTACATACACTCGTTTATCTATGGTGAGATAGTTTAATTCTAATCCTTGTGGCCTTGCACTCATAAACGAGATCGACCATTCATTTTCCTGATTGTCTTTCTGAGTCAAAACAATTGTGATCGATGTATCAGAAGAAAAAGTGTACACCAAGAAATCTTTATTGAATTTTGGACTATACAATGATGGGGCCTTGACTATAGCTAGATTGACTTGTGTGAAGGCATATTTTTCCCTCTGATCCCATTTATATGTCACATCCTTCTTAATCATATCTTACAAAGGCTTGACAATTTGCGCATAATTAAAGGTAAACTTTTGAAGAAAGTTTATCGTTCCCAAGAAGGACTAAATAGCTTTCTTGTTTATGGGATAGGGAATATGAGTAATATTTTTGACCCATTCTGGGTCCAGTTTGATTCCGCTCTTTGTGATGATGTGTCCCAAAAGGTTTCCCTTGGACACTCTGAAGATGATTTCTTAGGGTTCAATGATATGCCATATTTCTGACATTGCTCGAATATTTGCTTTAGATGACAAAGATGATCAGAAATTTTCTTAGAAAAAAATGTAACGCCATCCAAATATACAACCACACTTTTGCCAATTAATCCTCAGAAGGCAATGTCCATAGCCCATTGAAACGTTTTTCCAACATTTATCAGGCCAAACGAAATTCGCCTAAATGTGAATGTACCCCATTTTGTTTTAAATGTTGTCTTTAATATATCAGGTTCTGCTACAAGAACTTAGTTGTATCCTAAAAAACTATCAAGTAGCGAGAGCATTTCAAATTCAAATAATGTTTAATGAATCTACTCCATAGCTAGCATGGGTAGTTGTCTTTGTCAGAATTTAAATTTTGGAAATCTACACATAAGCGCATTTCACCAAACTTCTTTCTATCTAGAACCAACTTTGATACCCAGGTAGAGTGACGAACTTTAAATATTATCTTAGCATCCAGTAACTTCTTCAGTTCTTTATGTATCAGGGGTTCAAGTGTTGGATGAACTTTCCTCAAATTTTATTGGAATGGCTTAGCACCATCCTTTATCAATATCATGTGTTGGATTCTTTGTGTATCATAAGTTTCCAAATCATCATAATTACAAGTGAATACATCTCAGTACTGTTTAAATAAATGGATAAACTCTTTTCATTCTCGAGGAGAATAAAATTTATTGAGGTTCATGTACTTTGGATCTTCTTTGGTCCCAAATTTAACCTATTAATGCAACAATGTTTATGTGCATTAGTCCCCTAAAGAAATTTTGTAAGTCATAGAGCTTTTCCAATGGCACCACACTCTTAGGCATGGGATTTCTACTATGCGCTTCAACTACATCTCATAATGACTTCTTTCATCAATTGATGCATCTTTGAACACGTCAACATTAGCCATGAAGTCAAGTATTTATTGGTCATCGTTGAACACACGTAAATTAGTTACATTTTCTGGGATAGAGGGCTAATAAATAATTTCAACAGGAAAAACCATCTATAAGTGGAGATAACCTAGCATCTACATTAGTTAAATTGTATATATGTGCTTTATTAATCCTAGGGATAGTTAATGTTAAAATCTTGAAATGAAGAAACGAGCCTCCATACCTCTTGTTGATAGTTTTTAAGATTATGTGAAATGTAGTGAATGGTGTTTCATACCTGACATGTGACAATCTATGAATCACCTATTATCTTGAATAATTCTACTTTGAGGTCAATGACCTTCTTCAATCCAAGTATGAGTGCCTCATATTCTATGACATTATTCATGCACTAAACTCCAGTCGACATGAAATAAAATACGTGTTCTTTTGAGGGTAGATAAGGATACAACTAGATTCAAAGCCCTCATGTGCATTGGAACCATCAAAATACGAGTTCCAAATGTCAGTAGCAACTAGGTTAGTTTCTACATTAATGATATTTACATCTATGATATAAAGGTCAGTGTCACTAGTTGGAGTGCAAGGAAGGAGTTCCAACTAGGTGTTTAATGGTACTAAGGGTGGTTGTGTAAGATAACATCCAAGATCAGTTTCTAAAAAGAAATTTCTGAATATCTCTTGCACAAAGATGATTGGCTCATTGTGTGCTTCAAGCGTTATGATGGTATATTTCATTAATGGCTCACTATCAACTCGAATCTTATTGTTCTTCCCCTTGTAAGGAAGCCATAAATGGACCATTTTGTGGCAAAATAACCTTGCAACTTACTTGACCAATCCCTACTTAATAGTAACTGATAGGCCTCTAAAATTTGTGGAATTGAGGCTTCTGTGATCCATCATAGTTATAAGAAGAGCTTCGGCGAAAATCACATAAAAAAGACCTTTGTCGACGCGTTTCGAACCAACTAGTGTGGTTCATCGTCAGGACAAGTTGAAGACACACATCCGACCTAGCATGTTAAATAGACTGAGCAGAGACTCCAACGTCTAAATAATGGCTAATTTGGACTCTAGGACCAGGTCAAAATTATATTAATAAATTTAATATTATTATTATTTTT
>APFE031075249.1:95268-162772 GCA_000404065.3 Pinus taeda | reverse complement strand
CAATGGAGTCACTTCAAGGAATCACAAGAATTGCTTCACTACCAACATACATGTTAAGTACCTCGGTGAAGTTACTTTCTTCACCTCTTTGCGCAGGAAGATTTCTATTTGTTCACCCTTTCTTCATTTATTTATCTTTTTGTGCACATTGGCATATTATGGGTGTTTCATTTCACCAAGGGTGGAGGAGGGATCTAAAACTATTTTAGGAGAAAGAAAGGTTGTTCCTTTTTTTGTAGAAACTCTTATTTATACCTCTGAAATTGATTTCCTTGCTCAAGTTTTCTCCCTTCCCTTTTCTACTCGATTGAGTTGACACGTTAGAAAGCAATTAACCCAAAATTTGATTCAAGAAATGAAGGCCCTATAATGGATACAAGCATCATAGATACGTTGAGGCTTTTGTTCAGGATGAAACATATTTCCCATCTGAACATCATTGACCTTTAAAGATACCTAGGCCCGAACAAAGAAGGGGACTAAAAATTATCCAAGCGTTGTTAGACATCAAAATGCCCTATTGAAAATTTTCCACATTTTATCAAAGAAAAATAGGACACTTTCACACAATATCTTGTTTATACATTGATTGAGAAAACATACGCAAAACAAAAGAGGCAAAAAATTATGCAAACAAGAAATAACAATGAAAGACAGGCAAAGGAAACAATATGTATAGTTAAGAAATGCAACCCAGGGCTACTACTAAAAGTAACACTTTAAATATTGGTCATTGATGGGAAGAGAGTCAATCCTCTTATTTAAATATTGAAGATTCTAAGTATCGGGGCCAAGCTTTTCATGAACAGTGACTGGCCTAATCCACAGAGATTGCAACTTGGTGTGTTTTGCTTTTTCTTCATGGGCTTTGTCCCATTTCAAGGCTAGGTATCCCACAACAAATTATTTACCTGCATATTTCTTATCAAATCATAGTTTGATTCATTTCTAGTGCACAAAAAACATCTCCTTAGTTTTGCGCCTTTCTTCCTTTAATTTGAGGAGGGTGTCTATCCTGCTCTGAACAATAAAAAATGGTTTCTATTGGGATTATTGGGATAGTTGTAAGGTTGGGAGGTATAAGTTTGGAGGAAGGATAACTTATTTTCCATATACAAGGAATGTGAAGTTCAAAGAGATGGTTTGGGTGTTACTCGATCATCCCATAAGGAATTTACCAAAGCATTATGTCAATTCCTTTGCTCACTGAAAATGATTTTCTTCACAATTCAGATTAGGTTATTATTAGTTGATTCAACCAAAAGTTCTCCTTGAGGATAGTAGTTAGATGAATTCTTTAACATAGTACTATTTTCCAATACAAAATCATAGAGTTTCAATGACAAAATGTAAGTTGCATTGTCAAATAAAAGTGACATTGGAATGCCAAACCTAGTAATGCTGTTATGTTTGATGACGTGGATGACCTCTTGATTGTTCACTTGTCTTAGTGGAACAACCTCAACCCATTGGGTGAAGTAATATGTGGCAATTAATACATACCAATGTTGTTTTTATGAATGTGGAAAGATCTATCTAATGACATATAATTCCCATTGTTGAAATGGTTATTCAATGGTGATCGACTATAATGGGGAAACTGACCTATTTGCACGATTAACACGTCTTTGACAAAGAGGGCATTTGTGATCATAGGCATGTACAAATTTGAAAAGTTTTGGCCAATAGTATCCAACCCGCATCACTTTATGAGTTGTAGTATCCAACCCACATCACTTTATGAGTTGTAATATCACCCATGTAATTCTCACCAACTGGTTCGTCATAAAGATCTTTTAACACCCTTTCTAAATCTAGAGATTCCAAACATTTGAGCAAGACACCATTGTGATGCTTTTAGAAAATCCTGCCATGAACGAATTGATAAGATAACACTTTAATATGAATTACCCTTCTTTTCTACCTTGATAGGTGCAAGGGAAAGGTGCCTTGTTCCAAACATTACCACACATTAATGTATCTAGACGAGGTTTCATTTGTTGGGGTAATTTGCTCGATGTTATACATAATGATTTATTGTTCCCATCCATATGAATCCTCTTTTGGCAAGTTAATGACTTTTGCAACGAGCTGGAAAAGACCATGTCTTTTGATAGTGTGAACTAGTTTAAATTCCAAATCATACTCTTGTAAATTGGTCATCTAGTTCACTCTCTGTTCTCCCAGCTCTTGTTGTACAAACAATGATCTAATCACTGAACGGGGAACAAAGAAAAATAACATAGCTTTTGAGAAGGCAAGGCCTAAAATGTTTCACTGCTTTATATACTACATACACTCGTTTATCTATGGTGAGATAGTTTAATTCTAATCCTTGTGGCCTTGCACTCATAAACGAGATCGACCATTCATTTTCCTGATTGTCTTTCTGAGTCAAAACAATTGTGATCGATGTATCAGAAGAAAAAGTGTACACCAAGAAATCTTTATTGAATTTTGGACTATACAATGATGGGGCCTTGACTATAGCTAGATTGACTTGTGTGAAGGCATATTTTTCCCTCTGATCCCATTTATATGTCACATCCTTCTTAATCATATCTTACAAAGGCTTGACAATTTGCGCATAATTAAAGGTAAACTTTTGAAGAAAGTTTATCGTTCCCAAGAAGGACTAAATAGCTTTCTTGTTTATGGGATAGGGAATATGAGTAATATTTTTGACCCATTCTGGGTCCAGTTTGATTCCGCTCTTTGTGATGATGTGTCCCAAAAGGTTTCCCTTGGACACTCTGAAGATGATTTCTTAGGGTTCAATGATATGCCATATTTCTGACATTGCTCGAATATTTGCTTTAGATGACAAAGATGATCAGAAATTTTCTTAGAAAAAAATGTAACGCCATCCAAATATACAACCACACTTTTGCCAATTAATCCTCAGAAGGCAATGTCCATAGCCCATTGAAACGTTTTTCCAACATTTATCAGGCCAAACGAAATTCGCCTAAATGTGAATGTACCCCATTTTGTTTTAAATGTTGTCTTTAATATATCAGGTTCTGCTACAAGAACTTAGTTGTATCCTAAAAAACTATCAAGTAGCGAGAGCATTTCAAATTCAAATAATGTTTAATGAATCTACTCCATAGCTAGCATGGGTAGTTGTCTTTGTCAGAATTTAAATTTTGGAAATCTACACATAAGCGCATTTCACCAAACTTCTTTCTATCTAGAACCAACTTTGATACCCAGGTAGAGTGACGAACTTTAAATATTATCTTAGCATCCAGTAACTTCTTCAGTTCTTTATGTATCAGGGGTTCAAGTGTTGGATGAACTTTCCTCAAATTTTATTGGAATGGCTTAGCACCATCCTTTATCAATATCATGTGTTGGATTCTTTGTGTATCATAAGTTTCCAAATCATCATAATTACAAGTGAATACATCTCAGTACTGTTTAAATAAATGGATAAACTCTTTTCATTCTCGAGGAGAATAAAATTTATTGAGGTTCATGTACTTTGGATCTTCTTTGGTCCCAAATTTAACCTATTAATGCAACAATGTTTATGTGCATTAGTCCCCTAAAGAAATTTTGTAAGTCATAGAGCTTTTCCAATGGCACCACACTCTTAGGCATGGGATTTCTACTATGCGCTTCAACTACATCTCATAATGACTTCTTTCATCAATTGATGCATCTTTGAACACGTCAACATTAGCCATGAAGTCAAGTATTTATTGGTCATCGTTGAACACACGTAAATTAGTTACATTTTCTGGGATAGAGGGCTAATAAATAATTTCAACAGGAAAAACCATCTATAAGTGGAGATAACCTAGCATCTACATTAGTTAAATTGTATATATGTGCTTTATTAATCCTAGGGATAGTTAATGTTAAAATCTTGAAATGAAGAAACGAGCCTCCATACCTCTTGTTGATAGTTTTTAAGATTATGTGAAATGTAGTGAATGGTGTTTCATACCTGACATGTGACAATCTATGAATCACCTATTATCTTGAATAATTCTACTTTGAGGTCAATGACCTTCTTCAATCCAAGTATGAGTGCCTCATATTCTATGACATTATTCATGCACTAAACTCCAGTCGACATGAAATAAAATACGTGTTCTTTTGAGGGTAGATAAGGATACAACTAGATTCAAAGCCCTCATGTGCATTGGAACCATCAAAATACGAGTTCCAAATGTCAGTAGCAACTAGGTTAGTTTCTACATTAATGATATTTACATCTATGATATAAAGGTCAGTGTCACTAGTTGGAGTGCAAGGAAGGAGTTCCAACTAGGTGTTTAATGGTACTTTTGATGATATTCTCTCAATTATTAATTGTACCTAATTTTACTTATTTCCAAAAAAATAGAATAATATAGTATTAATCTTAATATTATAAAAATAATAATAATATTAAATTTATTAATATAATTTTGACCTGGTCCTAGATCCAAATTAGCCGTTATTTAGCCATTGGTCTCTGCTCAATCTATTTAACATGCTAGGCCGGATGTGTGTCTTCAACTTGTCCTGACGATGAACCACACTAGTTGGTTCGAAACGCGTCGACAAAGGCCTCTAAAATGTCTAGAATAATAATATCAATGCATTGGTGAACCCTATCATTAGAGAATAAATTAATTATAACATTATTTATTTCACCAATTATCTTCACTTGTGATCTATCTATTTGTATGATTTTAGTGTCAGTATTTTCCCATTTTGCGTTAATTTTATTAGTGGCAGATAAAGGCATAACACTCATGGATGCCCTGGAATCAACAAGGAAATTATGGATATTATAGTTGAAAATTTCAAACATTAAAAGAAAAGGGGGATAAGAGGATCTTGAATTTACATTATCAATGTTAACAACAGATTCAAGGATAGTATTGCAATTACCAAATGAAGCTTTTGAAGTCGTAGTTGTCATACTTGATGTAGATTTGGATGCAAAAATTAGATGATCAATTCCTGTTGTCCCGCCAATTTCACTAGCTCATAAATGGAAATATTAGTGCAAGATTTCTTCATATATTTGATAATGTTGTACTCGATATTGCATGCTATATCTTCATCCTTGGTAGGTTGTGTTGAAGTGGTGGGAGATGAACATTTATCTAATTCCTCAGGAGTGATGGACTTGTTCTTAGTGTTCCCGGAAGTGTTTTTAGGAGGTTGGGCACTTCTAGATTTTGTCTGTGGATTCTGCTATGGATTACTAGGAGGTAAAATTTTCCTCAGAAATTGCTTCCTCTACTTATCCAAGTCATGTACAGGCATTGGTCCTTTGCTCCTCATATTGTATAACTTAAATTGTTGTTTTGGAGGAGCTTCACCATCTGGGGCCTCACTAGCCCCTTATTGATCATTATTTAGAATAATATCAAAAGAAAAATTGAATCACCAACACTTGTATTATCCTCTAATGGGGCTAGTTCATTGGCCTCTTTGGTAAGCTCAGATTATTTCTCTATAGAAAAACCTTCCAAGACATTAGTAATCATTGCAATCATATTATGTCTATTGTGGGCATGTCTTTTCAGAATGCGCTTCTTAATGAAACGTACAATAATTCTCCATACACATGTCCTGAACATTGAACACTATGTTGGAACTTTCAACAGAGTTCGTTGGTTGATTGGTATTCTTTTTGAAGAACAGCTTAAATGTCTTATTACTGGTTGATGCCTCCCCTTACTTCCTTTTCAACTTGGATACTTCATTGGTTAGCAACTTTAAGGACTTAGTCAAGCTCTCCATATCAAAAAAATCCTTCTCTTTAGTTTTAGTATAAGAGACTTGAGGATTTTACCCAGTATATTTAGAGTATTTCGAATCCTTCCGGTCAATGATGACTCTGATATATCTTAATTCCTTTTCTACAACAATAGCTTCCGCAAAGTTTTGAGATAATTTTTCTTTCACAATTCTTTTCACAAAGACAAAAATATTTGTAGGTAAGGAAACAATGTAATAATCCTTAGTGAGAGAATCATGAGGTTGCACATCTGTGGGGAACTTTTTCAAAATGTTAATGAACTTATAATTAAAATCTTTTACTTTTTCTTTGTCCCCCATTAAGATATTGTCAACTTCCTTAAGTAGGATGGCAGGAGTTTAGTCATCGATGAATTTCTCTAAGAATAGTTGCTTAAACTCCCTCCAATTATGGATTAAATTTTCTAGAAGGTTGTGATACCATTTTGATGCTCTACCATCAAGAGTGTAAGGAAATAGCCTACAAACAACATCATCATATAAAAAATCCAACATTTTTATATGCAAGTAGAAATCATTGATATGGTCTTCAACTTTTATTTTCTTGTCAAGATCAGACTTTGTAAGCAACTTCTCTGGGTGCTTAGGTAGTGATGAATTTGACAAGGAAGAGAAAGAGGCCCTTGGGCCATCCAATCCAATTGGTAATCCTCTAAGTTTCCATTATTCTCCTCCTCCCCATTATCTAACTATGAAGACTCTTAATCTTCACTATTTATACTTTTGTTATCATCAAGTTCTTCGTTGTCTGAAATATGCACATTCTCTTCATCTTCCTCCAGATTTCTAGCATTAGGTGGTGGTGTGTTTCCTTGAGTGATGTTCTTGTAAAATGAATCAACTATATTTTCCAAAGAAGTAGTCACTATTCCTTGGATGGTTGAGACCAGAATACCAAGACAAGTTATTTCCTTAACTAAAATTTTGTAAGGGAGGAGTGAGGAAAGAATAAGTAATTCACAAATTTGGCAAAATGGAAAGTGATAGGATGTAACTCTCAGAGTTGATCAAAAGTAACCTCATATGCATGTATTAGACTATGAGGAGATAATTCTTCTCTCTTGGATATGAAGTGAATGTGTTGAATGATCAACCATACATTGGAAGCCCTCCTTCTAGCGCCTAAATTTTCACTGTGTTGGAAGTCTGCCAACACAAGTGGGTCTCCCCAATGTGAAGTCCCAACTAAACCTCACACCATTTGAGATAGGAGCCCCGTCTGCGAAATCGGCTTAGTTTCCATTATAATGACCTTAAATATTTTCCTTGGCTACACTAAACAACATAAGAGAGCATGCATATACTTTTGAGATAAGTAATTAAGTTTAATTAGTGAAACACACAATTGAAATGTGTATAAAGTAATTTCACGGATGGAAAAATATAGTAAAAATTTAAAAGAAAAGTAATAGTGCCATCCCAATAAAGACATAAACATACATAGAAAGAATCATTAATTAATCTGCAAAATAATTTGCAAAGTAACAACGATCATGAAAGAAAGTAAGGACGCACAATTAAAATAAGATGTATACCAAATCGAACAAAATAGTTAATTTTCTTTTGTACATATGAACACAGACATACATCACAAACATGAAAGATACTCTTACAACATTCATGATACATGCATGAAAGTACGCCCGACTCTGAGAGCTTCAAACATTAAGTGAAAGTGCCAATATACACAATTACAATGATGCATCACGAGCCCCAATAGTGGAACATGAAGCCACCACTTTCTCCTCAAAAGAATGATCCTATCTCCTATGCCAAGCTTCAAAAGCCAAGGCTAAAAATTCATTTGCTTGAGTTATGAGGGTCTATTTATAACAAATGTGGTGACCTTTCACTTCCCATGTGACTCCTGATCTCCCTCATGAATCTTGAGCTTCCCTAAAACCTTTGGACTTCCTAGTGACTCTTCATATTCCATGGGTTACCCTTGACCTTCCACATATTTTACATTTTCTAATTTTCAAAATTACAAAATTACATTCCACCAAAATTGTGGTAAAATACCTATTTAGGTTCATTCTTTGGACCATCACAATTTCGTGACTGTGACATGAGGCTTCATTGTAATGTATCAATATCAAGCTCCATCATCCACTGCTATGCCTTTGATACTTTGTGATAATCTTGGATTACATCTCATCTTTAGCCTCCAAAGTGTTCGGAAATGGAGTTGGAGCCCTTGGGTTTCCACTTGTCAAATGTGATCCAAAATTCCTACGACTCCTACATGATAATATCTTTGTATTTCGCTTCTACAAGTGTCTTCTTGAATCCCCTTCTTGTCAAGCTCCTTGAATATCACTTTCTATGTTAAGGTGGTGGATTCATAGGCTTTGAATCGACAACACCTAAAAGTGAAATTCACTCATGGCAAGACAAGATTAGTCCCAAAATAACTTACTCTACCCTTGATAATATATGCAAACCAAATAAGCTATAGGAAGGGACAATGTTCCATCTTGAAAGGGATGAGCTTTCTTTGGTGCATGACACATGTGTTGGAGGTAGTGGTTCAAGGTCTAGGCATTGAAAGTGTGCACCGTGCCATCACAGAGGAAGGGTATTCAAGTTGGGTGTAGGTTGCATCTTCAAAAAGTAAGGGTGTCAGGCATTCTCACTGGGAATGCGCTATGTGCTCATGAAGGCAATATTTCCCAAGCCTAGCATGAGACGTAGTTGCATAGTACATGAAGATGATGACTATGGCTTAGAGATGTTCTTTGTGCTCTTGAAGAGAGATGGTTTCAAGTCGGGCGCAAGGCACATGTTTAAGAGGCAAGGGGTTATGATTGTGCCTCAGGAATGTGTCGTGTGCTCATGAGGGAATGGAGGCTTTGTGATGGGTGCATGGCACAAGTGTCAGTTGTGTTGTAACCCTGGAGACAACCCTTGATTGCAGGAGGTTAGTGCCCACGAAATCCACAAAACCAATAAAGATTAAATATCTACTCAAATACCAAACACCCTTGAATGTAATGTCATCTTGAACTCATAGATAAAATTAATGGACCAGGGTGGCCTTTACTTGAATTACTGCGGATTTCAAATTCATAAGTGAAAGAATAAATAGTTGGAAAAAAAGTTTCTCACATTGGGCCAAAAGGAATCCAATGTTTACACCCTAAGAAGATAGTGATGAATGAAACATTGTAAACAAAGGAAATGAGATTGTTGAGGCTACAGAGTGCCCTTTAAGGCTTTCTCTAAATAAACCCAGGTATTGTTTGCTATAAACTATAACATAAATAAATATGTGAATGTTCAAGAAAGACCAACTGCATCATACATCAACCTCACATGAAGAAAAACAAACATGAAAAGAATACATAAGAAGTACACACGACGTACTGCAATGCATCAGGAAATGGAATCACACTGATCTTTTCATTAATCTCCAAAGAAATTTCATATTACATTTTTCCCAGAATTCCTTGATCTCCGAACCCCTTCCTAGTTCTCGGACTTTATTTTCTCCATACTCTATAAGTCCCTGAATTAGTTACAAAATCAATTTAAAAACAATTACATAACTGCGTTTTCCATTTCTATAAATAATATTTCTTATAATGTGTAAGACTCATTTTAAAGTATCTTCATAGTTTTAATATTATATACCTAATATTATTTTATATCCTTCACTCTTTTTCTTTTTAAAAAGGAATAAGCCTTCTCCTTTTACAAAGTTAGTCTTCGGGCTTTTTAATTTAGTTCTCATTACATTTAAATAAACTTGAATTTGTAAATAAATGAGAACTGGACAAACAACTGACCTATGTGCTATTAGGAATGATAATAAATTTAGATGGAATGTGGGTCTTGCTATTAATGTTGTGTATGTTTAAAACTGCCATTGGTTTCATTGAAATAACTTCCTGCCTACGAGAACACCTTTGGCGGTTTCAGAAAATTTGGGAGGTGATGCTGTAATCAACTTTAGCCATAGATTTTTAGGTGAGTGGTTTTATATTTCCACTTATTACGGGGGCACTCCTCATTTTGAGATTTGTGCAATTTGTGCCACCATAACTCTATTAATTTGGAACTAAAGAAATCTTGGCCGTCCATTATGTTTACATAGGAACAAAAATTAATTTGTTGGAGACGTTTACAAATTTTGGGCATATACCTTCCAGAAGAACTAGCGATATCTATTAAAACGATTCAAATTTTTGGAAAATTCCCATGCTGAAGTCAAATGGGGCTATTTTACCCCAAAAAAAAACCCAGATTGTGGATTTTTAAAATTTGACACCATTTTCTCAAAATGTGAGTTCTAAATTCATGGCCTAGAAATGCCTGCGCTTTCTATGTATGTGAGATCTACCCATCAATTTGAAATGTTAGCTTCTTCTCCTTCTCTCATCAAGTTCTCCTTGGATAAAATTTCAAGATGTTGATTCACCACTTCCTTAACCTGATTCAAATTATGAGGAACATCCCCATTATTGGAAGAAACCATCTTCCCAGTGACACTATTCACAAACTTTAGGTCTACTAGTTATATTGTTAGCAACAATGTGTTTGACAGTCATATGTTTTGTACATTTTAAAGCTTTTACATTATGTTGATTTTGTAGTCTCCTATCATCATGTTGATATAATCTTCCATTTTTGTTTACTTCATCCACTGTACTTGATTCTTTTGGTATGGGAAACTCCTTAAGTGTGGTCGATTGTTTCATTTTATTGGGTGATGAAAAATATCGCTCTTCAAAAATTGTTTCACTAACAGAGGCTGACATACCACTTTCCTTACCGTTTGTGAATTATATAGAAAATGATTAGAGTCTTTATCTGGGATTTTGTTTCCACCTGTAGATGCATTGCAGAAACTATCATTTTCAAAACTTATATCCATCATACCTAAATTCCCCACCTCATCTTCATTCATTTAACAATGACTAGTATTAGCTTGGCTAGTAGGTGTTTCATCTTTTTTAATATCTCTATTTCCATCACTCTCATACATAAAAGATTGAGGGTATAATGATGCTCATAGAATTTTTGCTTAAACAAAAATAAAAATATAAGCACGGGAAACAGTATGAATGAAATAACATGTAAACTGACTTTATAACATCATCGAAAGAAGCTTCCTCTAATTTTGATTGCTAGCCTCACTTCTTTCCCAAAAATTTAAATTTTGACTATGGAAATATTGGGCTACAATAAGATGCAAGAGGGTGATATCTAGGTCCTGGAAATGCACTATGCGCTCATCACTTGGGTTGAAGGGCGAATATGTTCATGACATGGAATAAGACATGAAGATAAAGAAAAGCAAAAAATTGACTAAGTGTGAGTTTAATGGGATGAAGAAGAGAGAAAAAGAATGCATAAAAGGTCCTTAAAATGATAACACACATACAACCAAACTCATGAAAATAATATGCACAATACCAAAACCAACATGCATGAACGGAAATGAGAACAAAACAACACTAATCTCCAAGTGCAACAGTTAGGGCGTGAGTATTTACAACAAAAATGTCGACTACAACTAGAAAGTGCACTAGGTCGAGGAAGAGTGCCCAACACAAGTTCTTTTGACAAAGAGGCTTGAGTAATCTAGAAGAGTGTTTTGGAGGTACCTCAAGAAGGTGCACCAACAATAGACGATACTTCGGGTCCCTTTGGAAGGAACTTGGACACTTTAGAAAACTTGCACATTGATCATGCCATGAATTTAGTGACTTGAAACAAAAGATCATATGATCATTAAGGGGGCCAAAAATTTAAATGAAGGCAAATTTTGGAGGTTGTTATAGTAGATATAAATAAAACCTTAATGCAATGCTTCTACAAACACATGCCAAGTGCCCATAGTTATTGCACTTACAACATTCAACATGATCCAAAAGAGGAGCAAATGAGTTGTATTTTATAACACCACCTTCATTAGTTTTGTTGCTCACAAAACCATTCTTTAAGGTCTTATAATATCCTCTATTCTATTTCTCACATAGTGATTTCTTATGCAGTATCTACAATTGTTTGGTTTATGGATGGAATTATCACAAGAAAAGTAATATCCAAAGAAGAGATTTTGATATCAAGATGTGAAAGACCTTCTTTCTTTAACTACTCTTCTATACTAATACTTGTTGATCTTGTGAGAAAAATCAAGTCTTTCCTAGTCTTCATCCCATTTCTTGGTGTTTCTTTTAGTGTTGAAGAATCCCTTGAGAACATCAACATAACTTTTGGGATTTTCTTCATTTTTCATTTATAATGGTTTTGTGTTTGATTCTCCCTTGGAGGTATTATGATTTTCCATGTAGTGAAGACTTTCTTTAATGAAAGTTGACCTCTGGTAGTTGAGAATATTATCTAAGAATTTGGTACTATTTCCAAACTTTAGGATTTGATTTACTTGAGCATTTGTTTTCTCTAATTCGTTTATTGAGAAGATAACTTCTCCTTCTAGCTTCTCACAATCTTCTTCATTTTCTTTCAATTGGCTTCTCACTACTTCTATCCTCTTTGCCTCTTCTAGTTGTATCTTCAAGATGGGAATTGTTGTTTCATCAAGCTCATGATCCTTTTTCTTCTCGTGTTTCTGTAATAGCTCCTTCTGCTTTTTTATCTTTGATCATGCGAGAAGCAAGTGACCTTCATATCCGATGAAGTAGGGGACTTGGATAAACAAGTGTAGGCTATGTGCTTAAATGGCTTTGAAGACAAAAATATTACTATTGGGGAGGTTTGATCTGAAATGGATCATTAACACAGAAAGAAGTTGTTTTTAATGGTTCTTATGTTTCGGGTTAAGTGCTTTAATTAAAGGGAAAATGGTCTATCTATTTCTTCTAGGGAACTAATAAGTTATACTTCAAGGTTTACTACTCCATTAATATCATCATCCTTTGATTATATTTTCTCTTCCCGATTGACTTCACCATATTTATTAGTGGTATTTACATCAATGGATATGAAAAGAAGGTCTTCTTTGTCAATATTAGATGCATATTGATCGGTCTCTTCTGAGGAGCTACTATCTTCTCTGGAATTAAAAAGAAAAATATTATTGGAATACTTTCCTCTTTTGTGTTGATACGAATTTATTTTGTTTCCATGGTATTCTTCATCATCACTATCCTCACAATTTGAATATGGACATTTAGTAAAAAATGCCCTATTCTACCATAATTAAAACATTTGTATGGTAACTTATCTTTGAATTTTCCAAATTCTCTTTCAACTTTCTCACAAACTATGCTTCTTTTGCATCTGATTCATTGTTTGAATAATCATTGGCTTTAATTTTTTATCTCTTCTTTAAAACATTGCAAGTTGTTTCCTAGAGTTGACTCTCCTTTTTCTGTCCTCATTTCATATGCAGTGAGAATCCCATGTAGCTCATCCATCTTCACAATTTCCACATCCTTCATTTCTTCAATAGGTGAGACCTTTTCATCAAATATTAAGGAATTAGAGAAATTTTGAGGTCTAAAATTGGCCTCCTAAGGAATATTACAAAATAATAGTGGAAATAATAAAATAAGATTAGATTACAACATCAAATTTCAGAGGGAAAAAATAAAAAACTACTTTTTGAACTCATATTTTCAACTTATCTCCATATGGTTTTACTCAAATTTCAAGTGGGAGCACTTTTTGGATGTGGAATTTAATTCCTCATCCAAGGATTACCCATGTTGCATACTTTCGATGGACCCTATTGTACAAAAAATGAGAAAGACATGAAAAAGTGTGATTGCAATCACATTTTTCGTGTATTTCTCATTTTTCATGTAGCAGGGTCCATCGAAAGTATGCAACATGGGTACTACTTGGATGAGAATTTAATTTCACATCTAGCGAGTGCTATTTTCTCAAGACTTGAGTAAAACTATAGGGATATAAGTTGAAAAAAAAATAATCTTTTTATCTTTTTCCTCTAAAAACAGTGAATCATCCCCCATGGTTGATATCATCGTCTTGAATCCTATTGGTTCTTATAAAGTTGATTTTGGTTGTACATTTTTGTTTTGAGACCCATTTTAGACCTCAAAATTTCTCTAATATGGAGTGATCTTAGAATTTTTTTTACAATCATTGATTCCTTAACTTCTTCACCAAGTCCTCTAGTAGTATTGACAATATCATCCACACGAAATAAGAAAGTTGCAATATCTTCTTCATCATTCATCTCCAAGCTCTGAAATTATCTTCCATGGGATTGAAGTTTTTCCTTCTTTTCATCTCCTTATTATTTGTTTTAAATTTGGTATTGGATGTCCCTTACAGATTCATAGTGCATTACCTTTGGCAAACTTTGATTCCGAAAGGCCACACAAGATTCCATTCATCGCATTTACATTATTTACATAAGCCTTCTTACCATCTTGATTAGATGGAGGAGTTGTTGGAGCTTTATAACCATCCACTACATATTTCCAAATGTAGAAACCAAGAGATATTAAATCAGCCCTCAACCTTACCCTCCATAAGGCATAATTTGTTTCATCAAATAATGGAGCCCTGCTTGTGAAAGAACCTTCAAAATTAACCAAGTCCCTCTAAGATCTTCCTTTGAGTGGTTGGACTAATCCCAAAGGAGCCCTCTTTACTACCAATTGTTGGATTCATAATTATACTAGGGTGGGATGGTGAGGGGTCAAGTATAAGAAAATTGATTACTTATTTAAAAATCGATGAATCATAACCAAATTATCTCACATATAAAACACTACACATAAATAAAAGCTTCCTTAATATTTTTATAGGAATCTACCTATTGATACAAACTTTATAAGCACCAACCTATTGTTAAAAAATTTGTAGGAACCAACCTATAGGAGACATTAATCATATCCATTGAAATATTTGTAGGAACTAATAAAAGAGACACTAATCCCCCCTACTACAATATTTATAGGAACCAACTTATAGGAGACATCGATATTGTCTATTACAATATTTGTAGGCACCAACCTAAAGGATATGTGTATCCCATTTGCTACAATATTTGTAGGCACCAACCTAAAGGATATGTGTATCCCATTTTCTACAATATTTGTAGGCATAAACCTGTAGGAGACACCAATACCCTCTTCTGCAAGTAGGAAATAACCTACAAGATACGTTGATATCCTCTACTACAAGATTTGTAGGCACCAACCTACATGAAACATCAATCCCCTTTGTAACATCCTTGACCACCTGCTAAGCAATGCTATGTAATCATAAACTGAATTCTCCCAATTAATCTACCATATTTTTGTGGAAGAATATTATTTAAGGTTTCACACATTTAACCATGTCTTGCTTTCAGTGTCCTTGCAAATCTGAGCATAATCCAATTGTAATTTTGTCACCTGGGTTTTACTCCCAACATTAAATCCATTAAGAACAAGTATAAGTAATGATTACACTACAAGAAAAAAGGACCTTGGGGAGGGGCGAAAAATGTCACCATAAGCTCATTGGTGATGGTCAAAAGAGCATTCGTCACCAAAAACTAAACGTCACCAAAAGTATAGGTGTTGCAGTGATATACAAAGTTCATCACCATTAATGATTTATAATGATGCATAGTGACCGTCACCATTTCATATGAGCAATGGTGATGAATCATAGCTTCTGTCACGAAAAATTGAACGTCACCAAAGGTGGCGTTGCCAAAAGTATAGGTGTTGTAGTGACATTCAAAGTTCGTCACCAATAATGAATTATAATGACGGATAGCGACCGTCACCATTGCATATGAGCAATGGTGATGGATCATAGCCTCCGTCACGAAAAACTGAATGTCACCAAAGGTGGCATTGCCAAAAGTATAGGTGTTATGGTGACATTCAAGGTCCATCAAGAATATTGATTATAATGACGGATAGTGATTGTCACCACTTCATATGAACAATAATGATTTATTGTGATGGACCTTTAATGACCGTCACTATTGGTGCATATATATGGTGACGTTCATTGACCATCACCAAAAGCTGCATTACTAGAAGTATAGGTGTTGTGGTGACATTCAAGGTCCGTCACGAATAATGACTATAATGACAGATAATGACCGTCACCGTTTCATATCAACAATAATGATTTATGGTTACAGACCTTTGAGGGTCGTCATTATTAATGCGTATATATGGTGGTGTTCATTGACTGTCACCATTTCATATTTTCGGTGAGGGTCAAAACATGTCACCAAAGCTCATTGATGATGGTCAAAAGAGCCTCCGTCACCAAAAATTGATCATCGCCATTCCATATGGATGTTAGGGCATGACGGAATCGAACCACCAACCTCCTGCTTGTAAAGCAAGTGCTCTTCCATTGAGCTAGAATCCTTTAAAGAATTGTATTTTTAAAAATTAGACCTTGAAACTTCATTAATTGTAAATTCTACAACTTTCAATAAATTAAAGTCTCGGTAATATTTTACTAGGCAAGCAAAGCAACATCGAAGCTGTAGGTCCATACCTAATGGCTATTGAAGTTAGGAAAATTGGCTGGAGGGAGAAATAGTTATGTATAGGAGAATCAATATGTTCAGTTGAATACTCAATTAGAAATGAAACTCTGAAGACATTTATAACCTATAAATGACCTATAACTATCAAATGTACCAAATATTGCAAAGGAAATGTCATAAGTGGATAGCATATGGAAGAAGAGGAGGTAGGGACTTGGAACCCTTGTACATATTGGCATGCCTTAGCACTTGGCACATCTTAGCTTGTTTGACATGTCTTCGTACTATCTGGCACATCTTAGCATGCCCTAGCATTCCCTAACACACCTTGGCAATCATGACCTCACAACTAGCATTTCATTTTTCCATGACTTGGGAACCTTGCATTCACTAGAACACCTCGGCACTCCCTAGTTGTCATGCCCTCTGTTATCCTCCATAATGTCCTAGGCTGATGAGGAGATTGATGGAGGTAACCACAGAACATGCTTTTAGTTTGGTAGCTAGCCCTACCAAACTAGAGAGGGCTCTCTCTCTGAAATCACAACCAAGAGATGACTAGAATGTAAAGGAATTTACGCTAGATAGCTAGGATTAGGTGGGTTTTTGGAAAATTTAGGGACTTGGAACTTTATCCATCGGTGTCTTGTCTAGTAGGGACTTTGTCAAGGAGGCAAGGTCTTGGAACTCTGTCTAGGATAAAGCACCTAACATGCATGACAGAAGCTCCCTAGAATAGAGTACCTCCTACCTAGAAGATTGTCCCCTGCTCAAAATATAGAACCCTTCTCTACTGTGCACTTTTCATAAAGATAAATATGTGCATAAAATAGTACTAAGAAAAACACCTAAATTAAGAAAAGTGAGCATCTAAGTCAAACTATAAAAGTATAATAAATATGGCTCTATATAAGTTTGGGAAACACTAGACAAGCATGATTTAATACAACAACAACAAGATGCCTAAAATTGATGCGTTTCTTTCATCGTTGCTATACCCTCACAATAAAACTAGAATCTATAGCATGTACCCCAAGAATGTGTGTATCTGTTGAAGGTGTAGATTGAAAGGATTTGTTGAGATGAAGTACTATTGAAGTAGAAACACCTTAAAAAACAATAGATAAAGTCTACTGTGAATTCAACCCATTTTCACACATACCAAGGCTGTTATTGGGTACACTTCTCCGCTGAATGGAAACTGCAATGTATTGTAGTGTTGCTGAAGAAAAAACACCTTTAGTGCAACACGGATAAAACTCTAATAGATATTGTCATTGTGGCCTCGATTTTTGATGATATGATCAATATAGGTAACAACTTCAATAATTGAAAAACCAAAAGGTGAGATGCATAGATCATTTGAAATGACAGATTTGGGCATACTTTACTATTGTTTAGGAGTGTTCGTATAGAAAATGAAAGGTAGCCTGTTGTGTCTTTCTGTCACAGGCCAAGGATGAAAATAAATACATAAAATATTAAATAGCATGGTATAAGTCAATTGCAGGCTCTTTTGAAACAGGAATGGGATTCTCCTTGTGCAAATTCTAATCTAGTGGGTATAACTTTAAATAAGAAACTGATAGTAATGGAGTTAAAGCTGTCTCACAATTCATGAAAAGTCCCAAATTTGT
The DNA here is from genome assembly GCA_000404065.3 of Pinus taeda. Lineage (NCBI taxonomy): Eukaryota > Viridiplantae > Streptophyta > Pinopsida > Pinales > Pinaceae > Pinus > Pinus taeda. The sequence continues at coordinate 144,922 of APFE031075249.1, read as the reverse complement.
TCACTAGAAAAAAGCAGAGTGAGTCATTAGGTTTATGGAAGGGAACACCTTATTCGTAGGAAGATAATTTGAAATTACTTGGGAATATTATTTCTCATCTTCTTGTACACGTGTGCTTTCAAAAGATATCCACATCCAAAGACTCAATAACAACTCTGGTAAAGTTTATAGATGTAAATCACTTCTGAGAAAACTCATCGCTTAATGACAATTGAGTGAGGAATATGTCGAAGGATTCAATCTTGCACTCAGTCATAAAAGGGAAGTTGGGGTATCCAACATCTTGCCAACCAACTGACTCCAACCATAATGTGAAAGGCGAGTTAACTGCGAAACCTCTTTCCCACTTTGTAGTATTTTTCCCTCTTGAATTCCAATAGGTATCTAGCTGCTTAGATCCACAAAACGCGTGCCAGGTAAACTCTACATGATACAATTGTGACGTGAAAGGGTAAGTCAAAATATTATGACAATCTTAACTGCAATTTGATCATACACTATTGAGGTATTGCATGGAATAAACAATATACTATCAATGCACTAATGAAGAACTCAAAATAAATGAATTTCTTATTGCTACAATAGTGCCTCTTGGGATTCACGGATAAACCACCTAACTTGCATGGCAAAATCTTCCTAGAATAGAGTACCTCCTACCTAGAAGTGTGTCCCCTACTCAAAATATAGAACCCTTCTCTACTATGCACTTTTCTTAGTGATAAATCTGTGCATAAAACAAAACTAAGAAAAACACCTAAACTAAGAAAAGTGAGCATCTAAGTCAAACTATAAAAGCACACTAAATATGGTTGTATCTACATTTGGGAAACACTAAACAAACATGATTTCATACAACAACCACAAGATGCCTAGAATCGATGCACTTCTTTCATAGCTACTACAACCTCATAGGAAAGCTATAATCTACAACATGTATCCCAAGGCTGCAAGCATCTACTAAAGGTTCAGACCAAAAGGATCTACTGAGATGAAGTATTTTTGAAGGAGAAACACCTTCAAAACAACAGATAGAGACTAATGTGCATTCAACCCATCTACACATAGGCCAAGGTTGCTACTAGGTACACTTCTCCCCTAAATGGAAACTGCAGTGTATTGCTACTCTACTGAAGGAGAAACACCTTAAGAGAAACACGAACAAAACTATAACATATATTGTCACTGTGGTATCGATTGTATCAATATAGGTAACAACTTCGATAATTGAAAAACCAAAAGGTGAGCTACATAGATCATTTGAAATGATAGATTTGGGCATACTTTATTATTTTTTAGGAGTGTTAGTATAGAAAATGTAAGGTAGCCTATTGCATCTTTATGTCACGGACCAAGGATGCAAAGAAATACAGAAAAGAATAAATAGCATGGTACAAGTCGATTGCAGGTTCTTTCGAAACAAGAATGGAGTTCTCCTTGTGCAGATTTTAATATATTGGGTATAGATTTAAATAATAAATTTATAGTTATGGGGTTGGAATTGTCTCATGATTCATGGCAAGTCCCAAAGTTGTTCACTAGAAATAAGTAGAGTGAGTTGTCAAGTTTATGAATGGGAACACCATATTCATAGGTAGATAACTTCAAATTAGCCAGCATATTATTTCTCCTCTTCTTATATGTGTGTGCTTTGAAAAGCTAACCACCTCCAAAGAATCAAGAAAAACTCTAGTAAAGTTTATAGGTGTGAAGCACTTCTGAGAAAACCCATCAATTAATGACAATTGAGCGACGAATATTTCAAAGGATTCAATCTTGCACTCAATCATAAAAAGGAAGTTGGGGTATCCAACATCTTGCCAACAAACTGACTCCAACCATAATGTGAAAGCCAGGTTAACTATGAAACCTCTTTCTCACTTTGTAGTATTGTTGCCTCTTGAATTCCAATAGGTATCTTGCTGCTTAGATCCACAAAACTTGTCCCAACTAAACTTTGCATGATACAATTGTGACGTGCAATCTTGACACACACTCTACTTTCCTTCTAAAAGAGTGTAAGTCAAAATATTATGACAGGCTTAACTGTAATTTTATCATACACTGTTGAGGTATTGTATGGAATAAACAATATACTATCAATGCACTAATGAGGAACTCAAAATAAACAAGTTTCTTGTTGCTACAATAGCACCACTCTTGGGATTCTCCAAGAAGCCACTAATTTATACACATTTGGAATCTTGACTTGGTTTGCAGAAAGATTAAGCAATTGTAGTGATCACTCTTTGCCTCCCATGGAAGTTCTATACAGAGTCAACAATAAATTGATTTAAAAGTGAGGTATATGCCTAACAAATAGGAATTTGAATCTTCAACACTAATTTAGTGGCAAGGAAATATTCAACTGTAAATGCTTGATCTTGTATAGTGTAAATTTCTAGATAAATGGCTAGCATAAATCTATCCATTGTCCACATATCCCAAAAAACCATGTATGTCTAGACTCTAGTTGTGTGTAAGAGAGGGGAGATCACATAAATAATCCATTATCAAAATAAAAAGTTAAAGAACAACATTCTCTAGAGAATTTTTTAAAATTTTTATTACATAGCTTAGAAAGTTTGAAAGGACATAACTGAAGCTTCCCTCTCCTTCCACACTTCATTAAATATGCCCCTTTTCCAATGCAGATGTGGCCTGCAGAATCACAATCATCAAATAACACATGAAAAGTAAATTTAATGAATTAAAGTAGCTTTGTTATACCTCAAGCAAATGGACAATGAGAAATTGGATTCATTCTCTACAAAAGATGATATAGAAAGATCTAATTACATTTTAAAATTTAAAAAAAGGTAAATTGGATTCATGCTCTACAATAGATGATATGATGAGATATAATGACATTTTCAACTCAAACAAAGGTAAGTTGAGTAAGCTCAAGGTCCAAAATGATGGCATCCAACTCCTGAGTGGCAGTCACTGTATATATCTAGCTAGAGGCTATAACATAAAGATATATGTTAAATGTGAAGATAAAAAAATGAAAGGAATTTGAAATTTTGACCATCAACTATAAGTTCCATTCAAGGACTAGATCAAACCATAACATTGTTATCAAGATAATCAACTCACCCATGCTAGTATGCTTATAGTAGTTTCATGATAAAACTCAAACTCAATAAACTTCAAACAACATAAATTAACCAACAATATGTCTGAGGTTGGTTACATAAGGATTATATCATCCTAAATTACCTTTTGCATCTAACATTGAAAATGAATGTGAAAGAAATGAAGACAAATAAATGATTATGATGGATGCATTTGATGAAATAAAATAAAAAAAAGACCTTTCTTCTTGCTATTGATGAGCCTTCTAGGGGATTCTTGGATGAAGTTGATCCTGATCTGCTTTCTGAAATCAAAGAGACACTTTCTAGCTACTCTGATTTGATAGAAAATAACCCTAATGCTTATGAAAATGAATATGGAAATTGATAAGCATCGATGAACCTGATCTTGAAGAAGGTGTCTCAAAGTCTAATATGGATAATATTTTAAATTTCTACAGCTAGTAGAGGGTTTTCCTAGTTGGGTTCCCTAGAAATTTTTGTTATTTTGCTATAGTGTGACTGTGTTTTATTTCTGTTCTATTCTACTACAAATTGGTAGAGATATTTTTTGTCTTGGTGCAACAATTAGTTTCAGATTTATTCATTCAAGCTGTAGCAAAATTTCAAGGAAAGTCTACACAAGGGACAATTAATCTATATTTTCACTTATATCTTTTGCATGTAAAATTCACAACCAAAAATTTCATCCAAAGTGTTTATGTTACTAGCAAGTGGTATCACAACATATCTCAACATTGTAAGGCATAAAGCATACTATTCAATAAGGTTGAGTCTTGAGATACAAAAAACTTCCCAAGTTATGCAAGCAAGAAAACTGCTGATTTTTAGTTCTAAATCTATCCAACCAGAAGAAAATTCTGCCATTTTCAACACCCTCTAGTCAAAGTTATTCCTGGCCTCATTCAACTCAATTAATAATATGTCAATCTCATTGAAATTTTTTCTTTAGTTCATGCTTCTAAGTTATATATTTATGGAACCTAATATGTCATTTATGTTAAGTGATTATTCATTCAAAATTATGTAGTTCGTCTAGCGCATCTACCTAATTTTCTGATTAGTTTCTGGGCAGACTCTATCAGACATTTGCAGCAGAAAATAGAAGACTATTTCAGTACCTAGTGTTATAAAACTCTAATATGGAAAAAGTATTTTGGGTTGTTTCCCTAAAAATATTTACAAAATTTTCAATCCCAAAACCATTTCAGGGAGAATTTTAGTCAGGGAGAAATTTAGAATTATTTTTGGAAAATTTGAATGCAACTAAAAGAAATTCTTCCCATTTTCTCAAAAGGTTCCAGCACCAAATATGAGTGAATTCACAGTACTTAAGATTTGGAAATAGTTAAATTTCACTTCACTTTCGAGGACCATATATGAGTGAATTTGCAAAACCTAAGATTTGGATTCTAGAAACACTTAAATTTCACCTCATTTATTAGGATTGGAAGTTCCCTAAGATGGAAACATGTAGAATTAAGGATCTGCTTTTCTTGTTTAAGGACAATGTTCAATTTACAAATAGTGATACAAGAATCCTTGTATACATGCATGACACAGTTCTTTGGTCACAACTAATGAAACTGAACTCCATCAATACATAACAGACAAAGTAGAATGTAAGAGAGCATCTACTTTTCAACATATACTCTGACAAAAATAAACATCTGTATAGCCATATAAAGTTGTCACCACACCAAAAAAGGCATTAAAATCCAAAATAAAAGTAGGAACAGACTTGGATTGTGATGGTTACTCTAGCAAAATGTTAAATAGGATCAATATGTTAATATGGCAAATAGTGTAGTTGATTATGATTTATTGAGCCCAAGGGGTTAGCGCAACCAAATGTCATTAATGTTACTGGGTATTTGGCTAGTTCTGTGCTAGCAGGTGCCCTGTTCGAAATCCCTTAGGTGAGGTGCACTAGTCAATGCCAATGGGTTTACCAAGGATGCCATCGATGAATGTGGGGAAACATCCATTGGGATTCCCCAGAGATTTTTTCTTGGAAAGAATAAAAATAGGATTTCCTAAAGATAAATTTGGAGATGCATATAGTGTACACCTAGCAAAATCAACTCTATAGAGACAAACCATAAAAGAAGGAAAAATATAGATGGTCCAAGATAGTAAAGACCATCAATTATACTCATGAAGAGATATATTTAAGGTATGCTTATGGATAGTAAGACAATACGCCCGCATACCCTTATGTGTGGTCTATTTTCAAACAAAGATCTTACTAACAATGGATCTTGTGATCAAGAGAAATAGTGCTAATGTCAATGATGAAGCGAGTGATTGAGTAAAATATGTGTGATTGATCTTCGGTTATAAGGTTGTGATCTTACTTCCCTCTTTTACAACTAATTGTTGAACAAATCTAGATAGATAAGTATTTCTAAATGTATATATGAATTGTGTTGAATTATTACTAATTTTTTATGGTTTATTTCATTGATGAATTAATTTTTAAGTTGCCCTGCTTGTGTTAGCTGCATTTGTGATTATTGGAATGGTTGTGTGTATTTAGGTTGCATAAATCTATAGTTTCATGCATGTCAATATCAAATAGTTAATAACAGAAACAATTCAGTTCAGTTACTTCGTAAATTTGTGTGAATTTGGGTGGTAAACTGAAAGTGCACAGAAGTTGTTGGGTATATTACATGCATGGACCAATACCATGTAGCTATGTTTGACATGCAGGCCCTAAAAATATAGCTCCTATAAAATAGGAGAATTACCCACAACCAAAACCAACATGCACCTATAAATGGAACCAACATGAAGGAATATGGCACATACAAATCTAGGGGCTAAAATTCCCTTAATGCACATTAGATGTCCAATGATCCAAACGACATCTGAACGCATTCGCTAATTAAGAGCTTTAGTAGGAAGGCATCGACATATGTAGAGCATATAGCTCGGTGGGCCTCAAAGTTTGTGAGAAAGAGTGAGTAGATTGCAGAGTATTGGCTTATTTCAATCTTTACAGAAAATTTAAGTAATTTTTAGTTATGAATCATATAAGTTTTAAAGTAAATTATACTAATTTTCATAATTTAATGGTTTATTTCAGTCTTTACAAAAAATTTAAGTAATTCTTAGTTATGAATCACACAAGTTTTAAAATAAATTCTACTAATTTTCATAATTTAAGGGCGGTTTTGATCCAAAAATAGAGAATGAATAAAAAGAATAGGAGCTTATTGATGATAGCATCATCACTGGGGTTCTAGAGCTTCATTTTTATTCCACAGCCTTAGTGACCACAATGTTAGAAATTTTGAACATCTAAACCTCTCATTTGGGTCTTCCGCCCTTGCTTCTTTATTATAATAAATGGCTTCCCAAATTCATCAAATGCCAATGCCATGTTGTCCTTGTAAACAGTAACAAAGTGAGGCACAGAGATTAGAGCATAAACTTAAAAGCAAGGATGAAAAAAATAGTGAATTTTGAACCCGAGATTTGAGGTGTGTGCACTCCTCCCTATGTGGAAGAAGACTAGAAGTGGGGTGGAAATGCAGCGAGGTTATAAATGAAACATACATAGGCGCCATTAATGGATTGAAGATCCAATGGTGGGGTTCGATATTAGTCTGCTATTCGTAAATCCTTAATTCACAACTCATGAAACATACCTAGGCACCATTAATGGATTGAAGATCCAATAGTGGGGTTTGATATTAGTCTGCTACTGGTAAATCCTTAATTCACAACTCTCTTCAATCTCATTTTCCCTCCTGCCTTGTGAAAAGTGAAAATACGCTACTCGTAAACTTAAAAGCAAGGATGAAAAAATAGTGAATTTTGAACCAAATATTTAAGGTGTGTGTACTCTTCCCTGTGTGGAAGAAGACTAAAAGTGGGGTGGAAATGCAGTGAGGTTAGAAATGAAACATACCTGGGCACCATTAATGGATTGAAGATCCAATGGTGGGGTTAGAGATCTGAGGTGCGTGCACTCCTCCCTGTGTGGAACAAGACTAAAAGTGGGATGGAAATGCAACGAGGTTAGAAATGAAACATACCTGGGCGCCATTAATGGATTGAAGATCCAATGGTGGGGTTCAATATCAGTGCTACTGGTAAAACCTTAATTCATGACTCTCTTCAATATCGTTTTCCCTCTCGCCTGTGAAAAGTGAAAATATGTTACTTGTTTTCCCTCCGCCTTATGAAAAGTGAAAATTTAATTCACAACTCTCTTCAATCTCGTTTTCCCTCCCGCCTTGTGAAAAGTGAAAATATCTATTCGTTTTCCCTCCGCCCTATGAAAAGTGAAAATATACTACATGTTTTAGAACGTAAATGAAGAATGGAATTGGGAGGGCTTTGTTACATCAAAATTAAGGCTATTTTTTTCAAAAATGTTAAAATTTCCCTCCCTAAAAAACAATAAATACAATATTTATAGAGTATAAAGTAGATGTGTAGGTGTAATGTAAGTATGTAAACAATTCTAAATATGGGCTTAGTTAAATTATAATAGTAATAATAATAATAAAAGTCAAAAGTATGGGGATGAGTGCAAAAATCTAAATGTTGGCTCAATTAATAATAAATAATAATAATTCAATTTGTTATATTTTGATTTTGTTATTAACTTGTGAATAGGTTTTGTTACAATACCATGGCTTATCAATACCTCAAGCCCAAAAACCATAACTTATTTCACAACCAAAAAATTTTAAAACAATATGACAAGATTCTTAACCATGGATATTCACCCCCCACTTTACAGTGGATGTTATTAACTTGTATAAAATTGGTTTTGTTATAATACCATGGGCCAATACTATGGCTTATCAATACCACATGCTCTAAAAACATAACTTACTTCACAATCAAAATATTTTATAACAATATGAAAATATTCTTAACCATGGATATTCATTCTCACTTTACCATGGATATTATTAACTTGGAAATAGACTTTGTTACAATACCATGGGTCAATACCATGGCTTATCAATATCACATGCCCAAAAAATATTACTTATTTCAAAATCAAAATATTTTATAAGTATACGAAAGGATTCTTAATCATCGACATTCACCCCGCTTTGTCATTGATATTGTGAACTTGTGAATAGGCTTTGTTACAATAGCATGGGCTAATACCATGACCTATCAATACCACATGCCAAAAAATCATATCTTATTTCACAATCTAAATATTTTATAACAATATGACAAGATTCTTAACCATCGATATTCACCCCCACTTACCATGGATACTATTAACTTGTAAATAGGCTTTGTTACAATACCATGGGCCAATATCATGGCTTTATCATACCACATGCCCAAAAACCATAACTTATTTCACAATAAAAATATTTTAATTTACTTTTAATTTTATAATATTTTTTATTTGAAGCTAATAGAAAAAGGGTTGTAATTAGTTTTGAGGTATATATAAACCCTCTATCCTCAAGAATACTAAAATTATTCCCATATAAATTAAATTAAGGTTTTAATAAAATAAAAAATGATAATACTGTTGTAATTAGAGATGTGAAATTTATATAATACAAATATTAGTAAGAACCAACATAGATCTATCTTAACTAAGGATCCAAGTGATGATAGCAAGCAAAGTGAAGGGAATGGAGGGGAGGGAGATAGTGACAAAGATGGAAGGTGGAGAGAGAGAGAGAGAGAGTGATGGGGGAAGACATAGAGAAGGAGGTAGGAAGAGAGAGAGGGGAGAGAGTGGGAGGAAAGAACTAAGGCATAGGGAGATAGAGGTGGAGAGAGAGAGGGAGTGATAAGGGATAGATGGAAAGAGAGAGAGGGAGAGAAGAGAGGAGGGAAGAGAGAGAATAGGTGGTGATAAAAATAGGGAGAGAAGGGAAAGAGACACAGAGGAAGGCACAGAGATGGAGGGGGAGAGAGAGAGAGTGATGGGGGGAACAAAGGGAGGTGAGAGAGAAAGGGAGAGAGAGGACTAAGAGAGAGGAGAGAGAGATGAAGTTGGAGGGGGAGAGAGAGGGAAGGAAGAAGAAAGACATAGAGGGACAAAGGTAGAGAGAGAGAGGGAGTGACAAGGGAGCAATGGAGAGAAGAGAGATAGAGGGAAGAGAGAGAGGCAGAGAGGAAGAGGGAGGGAGAGATAGATAGATATGGAGAGAGACTGTGTATGTTTGGGGGGTGATATAGAGAGAGGAAATAATAAAGAGACACATAGGTACAGATATAGATATTATATAGTATTATATAACCAACTTAGATCCATCTTAACCTGGATCTATCAAGTGCTAAGAAAGAGATTTTCACATCGAGAGATTGGATCCCTCTCGGTGCTTGATAGATCCGGGTTAAGATGGATCTAGGCTGGCTTACTAAGTTTGTAGTTTTATTTGATAAACTAATACTTTTTTTTTATGGTTGTGTTTGAAAACAAATTTTCCATATTTTGTGTATTTACCATAATAATATAATCTAATTTTAATTTAATTTTAAGCTTACCTTTTTTATGAAATGATTTTGTTGTTAGTTTATAGAGATAAACATGTTATACATTTGGAATTTGAAAAGGAACATGTGCTCTTAACTTGGTTGTATTGAAAACATTTAAGTGTAAGAAAGAAACACGCCCTCTTAACTTGGTTGTATTAAAAACATAAGTGTTCTTGTATACTAGGTGGGTGCAAACAAGAGAGAGTATATGGTAAGTGGATTAAATAGTTAAAAACAAATGTTAGTTAAGGAGAAAGTTACAAAAATCTAAAAAATGGGCTAGGTTTAGGATATTACTGTTTTGGGACATCTAAAGTTGAAGGTACATTTTATGGAGGTGTAGTCTAAGCCCTTGGGTGTAGGGCACATATTATGGGTATCTTGGACTTTTGGTGTGTGTTAGTGGTGTCAACTAGTGGTGGAGAGTCCAACCAATGAGTAGGCAAAGTTTTTCATTTACAAGGTTGGCATCGATCAAATATTCTCCCTCTCTACGCAACTCTAAGATGAGGAGTGTGCATAATGGACTTATTGTAACAAATTGCAAATATTTGATTATCTTTAAGTTCAAGGGCTTGAAATGGCTACCTCAACCTACAAATCTTTAAAGGAACTATGTGTTTTTCAATTAAAACCTTGTGGTCAAGGAGCTACAAAAGAGGAAGGCCTTATGGATATTTTTAAGGGGTTGTAATGACCCTCGTTTTGTGGTAAATATGTAGATATGATGCTAATGGTCTTGATCTTAGTACATTCACGTATATAATGTAAATATTTTCCTATCACCTTGCATTGTATAAATATGATAAATATTTTGTGGTTACCCTGATGTACATGTTGAAGTTCCACTTGCATGATTATGGGAAACACTTCTCAGTTATCCTTATGTACATGTGGAAGATCATAATTACTCTATGCCCACAAATATAACAGTGAATAGTGTCTAACTGAATCAAAACCCTAACCATCGACCCAATCTCCATTGATGAGGCTTCAACCAATGGTGCTTAAGGTAACCACTTATAATTATTGATGGCACATTTTTCTAACTCAATGAACCTTGTATTAACTAGGGGGAGTTAGATGGAACCTCAATGACTTCAAGGTGAGGATAAAAATGAAAGTTCAACATATACCATAATAACCTATACATATGTCTTTATACCAGGGTCATGATACATGTATAAGCAACTCTATTAATGGGAGGGTTAAAGAGCATATAACTTGAGTCATATAATTGAAAGAGTAAAAATAATTCGACCCAAGACCTAAGAAGAGACTCATAGACACTCACAGGCATAATATTTACGGGACTTGATGCAATCAATGAGGGCATGTAGATATTTAGCAACCTATTAGCACACATGAATGGATTTTTCTCCTCCCTCACACCTTGTCAATTTTAGAATAGACCTAGGAAGAGGGAAAATGACAGATGAGGAGAAAATGGGAGGCCAAATGGCAGGAAAGGGAAAATCCAGTTAGCCAAGACCTAACTAACTAGAAAGAGTGTGTGAGAAGTAGAAAGAGAAGAGAAATTGGGATAAGGAGAATAGGAAGAGAAAGAGCAAAGTGAGAGGAGAGTAAGGGAGAAGGAACTGAGAATGAACAAGATGGGGAGAGGGAAATCAAAGGCAAGGAAGTCATTGGGTAACTACTCAAAGGGTGTTGTTGCAAGGAGGGTGTCACACTTGGACATCGTGGGGTTTTCACCACGAAGGTAAAACGCTGAATTCTGATGTCAGAGATAAGCCTCCATCATGTTGTTGAACTGTACATTTGACATTTACGGCATCAAACTACTACTTCTCTACATCTAATTAACAATCGAGTTCTCGGGTCTAGCCTAATGGGAAAATCATTACCATGAATCTCTTTAGAGAACTACAATTTCCCAAAGGTCTTATACTCATATATTTGTTGGTTAGTTTTACAATCCAAGATTTAGGAACCTTACTGTCATGCTTGTGGCTTAGTCACCTTCCAAGAAACGCGCTAAAAACACCTAGTAGTATTTTCACACTGAAAACTATACAATAAAATTAACCCTAATATCTTAGTGAAGAACAAGTAACAAGCTAGACTCTAGAAGGGTTTTTTGATTGAATATTAGGGAAACTCATTGCAGTTAGGTGTGCCAATGTGTGTTGAGTGTTAGCGAGTGCTAGGGAAACACAAGGGAGTACTAGGTAAAAATGCATGGAAATGAATGAATAAGAGTGTGTGACAAGGATTGTCAATGAGTTCCAAGTGTGGTAAGAGGGGAGTGACATGGTATGCTAAGAAGGGATAAGTCATTCTAGCGTGCCAAAGTGACATGCATCCAATGTGTGCTACGTTCCAAGGTGTGCCAAATAGTGCTAGGAAGTGTTAGGGAGTGTTAGGGAAACACAAGGGAGCACTAGGTGAAAATAATGCATGCAAATGAATGATTAAAAGTTTGTGACAAGAAGTGCCAATGATTTCAAGGTGTGCTAAGGAGGGAGTGACAAGGTATGGTAGGTAGTGCTAAGGCATTCTAGAGGCTAGGGAAACATGACAAGATGTGTTAGGTGCTAAGGTGTGCCAATGCATGCCAAGGAGAGTTATGGAGTGTCAGGGAAAAAAAAGGGAGCACTAGTTTCAAATGCATGGAAATGAATGAATAAGAGTATGTGACAGGGATTGTCAGTAAATTGGGAGAGGTAGGGTCTGTTAGGGAGTGGAAAATCATGTCAAGGAATGCAGGGGATGATAATTTGTGCCATGTAGTTCCAATGGATTGTTATGTGTGCCAAATGTTATGGCATGTGAAGATGTAAACTATGTTGCTTATGTTTTATGGGCATGGTTGGATGTGAGCCTTGACTTGCTAACTTGCTAAGTGGGATGACTTAAGATTGGACATGAGAAGCCTAAGATGATTTATAGTCCATTAGGGGAACAAGGCATAGTCTAGTTGTAGTAAATGTAACTTGGTAAAGTTGTTGTAGTCGAGGCAGGACTTGGTTTGGTTCCTAAGTTTAAAAGAAAAAAAGGGTAGTTATGAGGGCATGATAATTAAGGAGTGCCATGGTGTGCCAAGGAATGAAAAGGTGTGTTGACCTATGCCAGATAGTGTCAATGCATGTCAAGGAGTGTTTGGGAGTGTCAAGGAATCACAAGGGAGAACTAGGTCAAAGTGCATGGAAATGAATGAATAAGAGATTATGCCAGGGAGTGTCAACGAATTCTAGGTGTCCCATGGAAGAAGTGTGTTAGGAGAATTTCATATTTAAGAGGATGGAAAAAGCAGTTTGAGACAAACAATGACTTTGGTCTAGGCACAACACTATTTTTTCAATGACTTGGTTGGGTTCCCAAGTCACAAAAAAGTAAGGTTATTTATGAGGACATGAAAACTAGGGAGTGCCAAGGTGTGCAAGGAATTTCAGGAAGTGCTAACACATGTTATAAAGTTCTAAGGAATGTTAGGCATGTCAATACATGCTAAGTGCTAAGGCATGCCAATGTGTGCTAGGTTCTAGGATGTGGTGCCAAAACATGCTAGGGATTGCCAAGGAAACACAAGGGAGGACTCGTTTCAATTAAATGTAAATGAATGAATGTGTGTGTGTGATAGGGAGTGTTAAAAAATTATAGGTGTGCTAAGGAGGGAGTGACAACGTATGATAAGCAGTGCCAATAGGCGACAGAGTGATAGGAAAGCCTACTAAGATGTGACAAGTGCCATGGTGTGCCAATGTGTGCCAAGGAGTGTTAGGGAGTGCTAGGGAAACACAAGGGAGAACTAGGTCATAATGCATGGAAATGAAGGAATAAGAGTGTGTGGCATGGAGTGTCAGTGATTTCTAAGTGTGTTAAGGAGGAGTTACAAGGCATGCTTGGAAATGCTAAGGAATGTTAGAGTTCTAGGGTGACATGTAGCCAAGATGTGCCAACACATGCAAGGAAGTGTTAGTTGGGATTGCCAAGGAAACACAAGGGAGAACTATGTCAAAATGAATGGAAATGAACAAATAAGAGTTTGTGATTAGAAGTTTCAATGAGTTCAAGGAAAAATTGACAACTATGCTAGGCAGTGTTAAGGCATGCTAGAGGCTAGGGCAACATGCCAAGATGTCATAGGTACTAGGGTGTAACAACACATGTCAAGGAGTGATAAGGAGTGCTAGGGAAACATAAGGGAGAACTAGGTAAAAATGCATGGAAATGAATGAATAAGAGTTTGTGACTAAGAGTGTCAGTGATCTCTAGGTGTGCTAAGGAGAGAGTGACAAGGTATACTATGTAGTGCCAAGGAATGCTAGGGTGAGCTAGGGAGTGTTAAGGGGGGTCTGGGAAACATAAGGAAGCACTAGGTCAAAATGCATGGAAATGAATGAATAAGAGTGTCTCAGAGGGAGTTTCAATGAGTTCTAGGTGTGTTAAGGAGGGAGTAACAAGGTTATATGCTAGGAAATGCCAAGGTATTCTAAACTACCAAGGCATGTTAGGAAGTGCCACGGTTTACTAGGGAGTGACAAAGCATGCTAAGGAATGTAGGGGATGTTAACACATGCCACATAGTGCCAATGAATTCTAAGACATGTCAGTTGATATGGCATATCAATATTTAAATTGTGTTGCTTAATTTTTTAGACCAAGGTTAGATGTGATGATCCTTGTCTTGGTAACTTGTTAAGTAGGATGAGTTGAGATTATACATGAGTACCATAATATGATTTACAAGTAGTTCTTAGGTGAACAAGGAATATGTTGAGTTTCCATGACACATGAGAATCTAGGTTTGGCCTTAGAATTTTCGATGTGAACACACTCAAGTGCCACAACACATCTACTATGTAGAACGAAATTTTCCATGAAAGAAAAAGTAATGGAATGAATTCACAAAATTTAGGTTCTGCCACACCTTCATATGTTAATTCTTATTATTGTGATATACAATCGCCATTTATATGTCTGATGTAAGACTCCTCTAGAAATTTCTATCCAACAACAACATCTGTGGTAAAAGGTGTATTGTCAGAGGTTTCTCCATCAAAAATAGCAACCAAAATGGACCTTACTTTCCACACAGATGAAGAATTAAGAAGATTGTTATCTATGAGTGTTGGTGTGGAGGTATGTGACAAAATTACACAGGCAACAAACCTTTTTTTTCAACCAATCAAGATCTAAAAAGGAAAATGTGTGATTATATATACATGTGTGATAGTGTTTGGATAAATGCCAACCTAACCCACAAATTTGTTGACATTTTGCTAGAGTTGACATTTAATTGTTCCTAAAGTTAATAAATAGGTAAAATAGGACTGGCTTTTCATTACAAAATATAAAATTGATAGGAACATGGCCAAATTGTGAAAGTGTAAAAATTGGTATTGTTTAAAGGGAGCAATCCCTTTGAAAAGTCTTAAATGTGGCAATGAAGGTTGAGCCTCGTTCTAGAACCCCTTTGGGTATCCATCTTAGGAATTGGTGTAGGATGCAACACTTCAAAATAATTTTTGTAGCAGTGATTTCAACACTTGTATGGTGACATGGGGTTGGAGTTGACCTGTCAAAGCTCATTGGTCTACTTTGGAGCTTCTCTAGGGTGATTCCTTAGATTCTTTGGAGTACAAGTGCATGATTTGATATTTAGCTTGCATTGAAGAAGTTTTGGATGCTAGATACTATAGAAGAACCCCTTGTTCTAAACAGGGAAGCACATGCCACTGAAGAAAGTAACAACAAGTACACATATTTGAAACTCAAATAACATCACTTTTTATTACTCTTTGAAACAGGAAATAACTAAAAATTTCAAACACTACTATTCACTTTTCCTTTAGTCTAGAAGGTACAATGAATTTGGAAACATGTACAACAATGTCTTAACTTTCTTAGCTCCTAATCCTAATGCACCTTCCTTGCATGGATATACAAGACAATTAAAGTCTGCCTCTACTGAATATGATATGAGATATGCAAACATGCTTCCTTAGCTAAGGCTGAAAATTAATAACTAGGGAAGTTCTCCTTTTAACTGTGCATGCAAAAACTAAATAAAGTGAAGAGTTTCTCTACTCTAGGTTCTAGAAATGGATCCACTACCTAAGGTAAGTGTTTTGCCCAAAACAAGATGTTAAGGACTCAGAAACTTTGTTTCTTCCTTCAAGAGAGGTGTATGCCAAATAGAACTAAGTTATTTCGCACTATCCTCCAAATTAATTCACCTTTAACAGAAACCTTGTGCCCAGAAAAAGACAAGAGACCAATATCCAATAGAATTCGCTGACCAGCCAAAGACCCTTGTGCCCAATTAGAGAGATAATAAGGTAATGTCAACTAGGGTGGAACCTTTCACCACCAAAATTGACAAGGGATAGAAGGGGTCAAAAACTATCAGACCTAATGCTCAAGAATAAATGAATTAATCCACACTTGGTGATCCAAATGAATTCAATCCTTCTTTATTTAAAGATTTTCCAGATGGGTTTCATATTCTTAAGTGATTGATTAAACCTTACTCCAAACCCCAAATTTGGGTTTTTTAAGCTCCGTTTCCCCAAAAATTGCCCAACAATGGGTATTTTGGGGTTTTTCCCATTTATGGAGGACTATAGCCTACGGGGATGGATAGGATATTGCGTCACATTCATCCTCAATTTGTAGAGGACATTACATGGCACCTAATAAAAGAAATTGTGCTTTAGTTTAGGAGGTAAAACTAAATGCTTATTTATTTCCACACAAGACATACATCTTGCAAAAATGATCATGGGGTAAAAATACTACAAAATGCCTAAATTGTACTAGCATTGTCATAGTCCAAGAATAAAAACCCTTTCACTTGAAACAAGGTTAGTACCACATACTACAAGCACAAATGACAAATTCAAAAACAATATACTTATTCAATGAAAGAATGATGAATCCTATTAGCGCACTTTAAATTGAATAGCTCTTGAGTTGCAGTGTCAATCAAAATTTCTCAGGTTGGATCATAATTAAGTACTCAATGTTGTTTTGGGTCCAATTTGGGGAAAAGGAGGAGCTCTTGGTGACAATGGGGTGATCAGGCTTTTCAGAAGGGAGCTCTGTTATACTTTTCAACATACAAGCCATTCATTCTAGTGGAGGAGATATAGAGAAGCCTTTAATAAGGACCTTTCCAAGATCAATTTGGAAGAAAATCCATTTTCAAAGATTAAACATAGTTCTAGATTCAAACAAGAGTAGTCATTTTTCAGAACAATTATTTATTCCCAAGAAATTGGAGCCAATCTAACATGTTGACCATTTATTCCTCTATTGGACAAGGAAGCATTTATGAAAATTCCATGTCCCTTTGATCCAGTATTTGATGTAAATCTCTTGATTAGAAATGTAATAAGAGATGTAGTTTATATTAAGAAAAAGGGAAAAGTAGAGGTCGAGATAATAATTATCTCTCAAAAAACTCTCAATAGAATCCTAATATATTTGAAATCACAAAGGTTAACTCCATGGTTATTTTTCGCTTTAGAAACATTGCTAATTTCCATGATTGAAGCATGTATTCATGCCTTGAAAGAAGCTCACAAATGATTTTGATATTGGTTGAAGCAATCAAAATGTGCAAAGTTACACTCACATAGAGGTATGGAAAAAAAGTATGTGGAGCTTGTTGTCCTAGACTCCACACAAAGAATGGACAAAAGGTGAAAAAACCAAGTCAAAAGGTATGTGTAGCTTTTGTCATGCAGAGGTAGCTGTTAACTCCACACTCTACAACAAAGGCTTTGCGGTGCAAATGACACAAAGGTTTGCATGTAGAACTTTGGATTAAAAGGAGTGGATCCTGATGCTACATGTCCACTATTAACCCACCTTTTGTATGAGTTACAGGAGATAGAAATAATGAGATATGGGAGATACAAAGTAGATACTATTGTTATTCAAATTTAATAAAAAATATTACTATGTCTTCCTCGACATAAAACAAACATCTTCCATAAAATATTTTCTCCATGAACCTGATTTAAGATGAATCTCTTCCGTTGACGTGCCTAGCTGCAAATAGAAATGATGCCGATGGGCCATTTTTAGTTTAGAAAATTCACAATTAGGTTCAATTGTAAGATCTCCTATTTTCAGTTCAGATTTGAGTTACAAGCAGTGAAACAGGACTCATCAATCAATCGCGATCAATCAAGAGCTAGAATATGCTCGCTTGCCAAATGATCCGATCCAAATCTTTGCGAGTCAAACTTGCGTTGACCAAGTTTAACTCATGGTTAACGTAAGTTTGACTTGCGACTTTCTGATTAAAGCATATTCATGTGATTGAATCAGATTTATTTGATTTTCAACCTTGACTCGACGAGCACGTGTTTTTCAAGTTTAGGTATGTCGCATTGCTAAAAACTAAATGTCGTTTGTTCCAAAATTTATTTCTCATTTCTCAGGCCCGCAACTCATATGTTGAGGCCTTCAGTAATCAATCAGTACTCACTATTACACAATCTAGACTCCATATTGAGGAACTGCCAGCATGAGCCTAAGTCCAGAATCCATATCGGGCAATCGCTAGCATGTGCTCTATCCATACTCCATTTCGACCCTTGGGCAGTGCCGCATCACCTTCAGTGTGTGTTACCTTCAAGCTTATCTGCTTCACTATTCAACAATCAATGTACCTTGGCACTTGGCTTAAATAATAGGTATATTACTATATTGAAGTTTCAATGTTGTTTTCAATGGAATGTTTGAAATTTCACTGTTCAGCAATCAAATGTTTGGCGTATTCCTTTGGTTATGAATTTTCAACCCTATAAATGGTGCTTAAATAGATTTAAAAACTGCATTAAGAAATGGTTTTGTACTAACCATCATCCAAGTAATAAAGCATCCGTTCCTTGGTCAATGTCTTGCCGACTCCAAAGGCTTTAACCATGCATTCACAACTTTGGGTATTTTTGTTCTTCCAGAATTTGTTTTTGATGTATTGGTTCAACGGTCTTATGCTAAATGAACTTGCAAATTCAAGATTACAATGCAATATATGTTGATAATATTTCCTTTAGTTAGCATTTCCTCATATATACCTAATTATGTTTCAAGGTCATAATGATATATTAGGTCGAAATGTGCTTGTGTTGCTGGACATACTCCTCTTTGATCCTTAACAAAACCTCATATCCTTTAAAATCAACCCTCTTTTTTGCGAAGTTATATATGGCATGTTTAATTTTAATTTTTATTGTTCTTACAGGAGCCAAATCAAATAGAAGGCACAACTCCAAAGCTAAGCAAAATCCACAATTTAAACACAAGTCAAAAACTACAACAATGCTGAGGGAGAAGGACTTTGCTTGGGCTTACTGTGACAAGATTCTTGGAGACCCCAAGATCCTTTGTAAATTTTGCAGAGCGAAATGTAGTGGATGCTTTTATAGATTCAAGTACCACCTTGTACAAATACCTGACCATGATATAGGTCTCTACAAAAACATTGATGAAAGTGTCAAACACCAAGCAACCTTGGCCATTGATATGTTGAGTCATCATAATGCAAAGAAAGAAAAGAAAAAAAAAGGAAATAGGAACTCCTGGAGTTGACAATTTTTCTTCCACTACTCCATTGTCATCTCCCTCTGTTGAATCCTCAATGCAGTTCCCAAATTTCCCACACATGCCTCAAAGTCCAAGTCAAACTCAAGGCCAAATGAATCCTCCTGCATTCAGCATTGGAGGCGGAAACATAAACACCTTTTTTTCTCCCTGCACAAAACCCAGTTCCCAACCTACCTTGGATACCACTGGTTGGAAAAAAAATATCCATAGTCAGGAAAGTAAGGCCATTGCTAACTTTTGGTACTATTCTAACATACCTTTCCACTATGCCATAAGTCCTTATTGGCAAGCTATGATTGGTGCAGTTGTTGTTGCAAGTCCAGGGTACAAAGCCCCTTCATCAGAGAGCATTAGGACAAATTTTCTATTATAAAGTGTTAAAGATGTCATGCTTGTGCTATCTAAGTTTTGTTCATCATGGGAAGAAATACGGTGCACCATCATGAGTGATGGATGGAGGAATCAGAGGAATATAACTTTTAAGAAATCCCCTTGTATCTTGTCTAGTAGGTACGATGTTTCTCAAATCAGTGGATGCCTTAGACAAGGTTAAGACTACATAACTTATTTGTGAAATGATGGAGGAAGTTGTTCAAGAAGTGGGAGAAGAATATGTTGTACAAACTGTCACCGACAGTGCAGCTAGTTATAAGGTTGCTGGTAGACTTTTTGAGATTAGGTACCCCACTATTTTTTGGACCTATTATGTTGCCCATTGCATAGATTTAATACTTGAGGAAATTAGTAAGCTTCATTGGATACATGAGGTTGTGGAGAAGGAAAAATCCATAACAAAATATGTATACAACCACACTATTGTCCAAAACATCGTGATAAAATACACCGAAGGTAAAGAAATTGTTCGACCTGCAGTGACTAGATTTGCAACAAATTTCATATCTTTGTAATTTGTGGTTGAGCAAAAGATAAATCTGAAGAGGATGTTCTTGGGACCTGAGTGGATGGCATCTAAACATTCCAAGACTCTTGAGGGCATTGAAGTTGTTGCACTTGTGTTTCATGATGGTTTCTGGAAAGATGCCAAAGAGATTATTATTGTGATGGAGTCCCTTGTTAGAGTTCTCAGGTACTTCAAGTCTTTTAAATTTTTCATGTTTTAAATTTCCTTTCAAGCTTCTTTTTATTTTCAATGTTTCATATTATTTAAATTTGAAAGCATGAATTTTCATGATGGTTGATGGTGACAAACCCGCTATGGGTTACATTTATGAGGTGATGAATCTCACAAAGGGGGCCATCAAAAGAGGATATGGGGATGAGGAGGCAAAGTATATGCCTCTTTGGGACATTATTGATGCAGCTTGGGATAGGAAATTACATTCCCCCTTACATGTTGCTAGTTACTTCTGAAGCCCACAGTATTTTTATGATAAGAGAAAATTTAATGAGGATGGGGAGGTTCGCAGAGGAGTTATGGCATGCATGGAAAGGTGCTTACCGGATCCAGAATTTCAAATTTGCGTCTTTTCCCAACTATAGGATTATAGAGCACCATCTAAATTATTGGCCTATGCTAGTGTTATACAAGAAAGGTCTAAGATGTTGCCAGGTACACTTTGAGGCTTGGAGGCTTCATCAATTCATTAAATTTTTCTAAATTTTATTTTGTATGTTAAATGTTACATTAAATTTTGTTGTATTTTTAAGATTTTACTATTTAGTATTTAGTACGTTTACTCACGAACCCTTGCCACTTGCTAAGTATTTGGTGGCTAAACTTTTGTAGTGGTACATCAGATTTGAAGAGATTCGCCATTCGAATCTTAAACCAAGCATGCAGTGCTTTATGTTGTGAGTGCAACTGGAGCATGTTTGAGAGAATACATTCCAAGAAGTGCAACGGATTGACACAAAAGCACTTAAATGACCTTGTATTTTTCCATTACAATGTACGACTTCACAACAAGCAAATACTAGGTGAGAGCTTGAATTTGAAGGTTTCATAATCTGATTTGCAATTTAAAGTTTAAACTTTAAAGTTCAAAGTCAAACTTAAATTCACATTTCAATGTCTCATGATAATGATAGGTTTGGATCATTCACCAATAGACCTTGAAGAGATAGATTTTCAAACTACAAATGCAACAGATTGGGTCCAATTAGAGGAGGCTCCTCTTTTAAGCCTACATGATTTGAAGAACTTTGAGAGTCAAGCAAGCAAAGGAGTGGGAGGAATCACTTCTAGTTCTCACTCTTAAGATTCTTAGACTCTAAGCTACTAATTTTTTTCTAATTAGTATGCAATTGTTTGTAAAATTTTAGAAGCAGTTGCTTCTAGTTCTATGTAGTCACTAGTTAGGAGTCGTGACTTAATACTTTGGATCATGTTTGGACTCATAACATATATGAGATGCTTATTCATTCATGATATTTTGGACATCTATTGATATTATTGATTGTTTGGACATGGCTTTACTAAATATCAATGCAATTTTTTTTTTTTTTTTTAATTTAATATATGTGTACATTTTTATTTACTGAATTCACTGATTTTTTCTCGATTCTTCCCCAATTTGATTAAAACTCTTAGCTCGTTTGGCTCACCGATTTATTTTCTATTTCGAGTTTGGTAATATTGGTTACAAGTTTCATTCTTCACTTATGAGTGCTAAGGTGTGCTAGAGAGTGCCAATGCATGCTGAGGAGTGTTAGTGAGTATGAGGACAACACACGAGAGCACTAGGTCAAAGTGCATGGAAGTGAATGAATATGAGGGTGTGTCAGGGAGTGTCAATCAATTCTAGATTTCATGCCAAGGAGGGAGTAACAAGGTCTTCTAAGCACGAGTAAGGCATGCTAGGGAATATCAAGAAATGTCAAGAAGTGCTAGAGTGTTCTAGGTAGTTCCTGGGTGTGCTAACATGTGCCAAATAGTGCCAAGGCATGCCAGGTGCTAAGACATGCTAGGATGTGCGGGGTGCCAAAGCGTGCCAATATGTGTCAAGGATTTTCAAGGCAACAAAAGGAATAACCAAGCTAAAATTCAAGGAAATGAACACATAAGAGGGTTAATAATTCGAGACTTTATCTTTTTTGAAAGGGGCATGCTGAGCACACTAATAATATGTTCCAATACATGCCAAGTGCCAATGTGTGCCAAGTGCTAATCTTTGTCAATGCAATATTATGCCAAGGAGTTCCAAGGCATGCTAGGGACTACAGGGAATGCCAACATATGATAGGGGAGTGTTATACTATGCTATGGCATGCCAATATTTGCTTGGGCATCATACTCATGGCAATATGTTCTAGGTACAAAGATGTTCCAAGACATGCGAGGTGCCAAGGAATGTTAGTATACTATTCCAAAACATGTTAAGGTGTTCCATGAGTGTTGAGGAGTGCTAGGTCTCTCTCATTCATAGAATTGACAGAGATTGATTATGTATTAAATAATATAGTGCCTACACACACTAGTGGAACTTTATTTAAAGAAAATTTGCTAGGTAATAAACCTAATAGAGATGAATCATGTGTTGACTCATAGGAATACTATATTCTTATGAATTGAGGGAAATGATACACACTAATTACTTCTTAACAAATTGACTGACTATTATAACCACTACAATCTTGGAAACATAATGAAAAAGACTCCACAACAATGGTCTTAAATCGTTATATTTTGACAAAAATTATAGTAACAAGTACATAGCGTCATCAAAAATTCATTGGAATGATAAATTATGATGAACATTTTTTGACCGTCACCAAAAGTAACCAAAAAGAGCATTAGTGAGGGTCAATAAAAAATCATCACTAGAAATGTCATGGACATTTAACGACCCTCACCAAAAGTGTCACCAAAGAGAGAATTAGTGATGGGCCATTAACGAACCTCACCAAAAGTGTCATTGAAAATGGCTTTGGTGACAAACCTTAAAGGACCATCACTATATACACTAACAACAATGATTTTTTAAACATGGTCACCATATGCGACATTGGTGATGGACCTAAAAGGTCTATCATGGGTATGAAGTGTCATCGAAAACTCATTGGAATGATCAATGATAACGAACATTTATTGACTGTCACCAAAAGTAACCAAAAAGATCATTGGTGACGATCAATAAAAGATCATCACCAGAAGTGTCACCAAAGAGAGAATTAGTGATGGGCCTTTAACGACCCTCACCAAAAGTGTCACCAAAGAGAGAATTAGTGACAGGCCATTAATGACCCTCACCAAAAGTGTGATTGAAAATGACTTTGGTGACAAACCTTAAAGGACCATCACTATATAAACTTACAACAAAGCTTTTTAAAGACTGTCACCATATGCGACATTGGTGATGGACCTTAAAGGTCCATCATAGGCATGACCCTCACCAATGAACTTTTTTCTTGTAGTGTTAATTATCATAGGGCTTCAACCATTAACCTATTTACAATAGAATTATATATATATAGCGAGAGAGAGAGAGAGAGAGAGAGAGAGAGAGAGACACACACACACATACACCAAACCAAACTAGGGTTTGTAACAAAATTGCACATAATTGTAAAACATGGTACATAAATACACAACAAAGTGGAATGCAACATAATTACACATCATCATCGACCCCCAATTAGGGTTGACAACCAAATAGATCATATAAACAATGCATGACACCTAAGAACAATAGATACCCATTTTGGGGTTTTATCAACAAAACATATAATTACATAAAAATATATACATAAAATATATCATTACCCAAGGAATATTTATGTGCATAAAATGTATGAACGACTACGAGCACTTGTGTTCCACCCAACCATAGATCGTGTGGTTCATAATATCAACCATAAGTCACCCCCAAGTTAGGACTGCATCTTTAGGCAATAGTTGTAACCAAACAACAAAACAATGGGAAGAGCATCAACCTCAATAGCTACAGTCTCTAGTCACGGCTCACGTTCCCCTAACTGACACCCAAGTGGTGCAACCCAAGTCCCTTGTTAGTTCCTACCTTCTAGGGTGTCTTACGATTAGCTAGAAAAATATTAGCCTACAACTCCAAGGGTTGCTTCACTTGCCGATGTCCAACTGCCATCAACCAAAACCAAATAATCTCATAGCCAATACCTAATTCCAAACTTGGACTCCTGATTAACATCGATCCAAGTTCATACCTAAACTCCATGGCCACCAATCCATAATTAAAGCCAACAAGCTCTTGGAGCCACTGAGCTCCCAAAACCACCAAGGCTTACAAAAATAGAGCACCAAGCTCTCAAACTAGGATGCATCCAATTCAATATGGTTAATTAAATAACTGCACCTCAACCAGTTCCAAAGTACAACCCCCAAGACTCACTGGGAACCATTTACCTAGACTAAATAATCATTAAACAATCCCTAATATCAAACTATACTTCTTTATATAAATGGTATAACTTCACCATGTTGCACCCTCTTGAGCCATATTGGGCCGAGGGTGCACTTTTCATCAAAACACCCAATTGTTGCCTTTTATTTCTAGCGTTATGCCCCCCATACTCATTTCCATGGAATAGTCTTTTAGTGAGCCTATTTTTATTAATAGAATATGATTAATTATATTAATTACAAATTCAGGCTATTTGGCATCATAACCTTTATAGACTTATATATATCTAGGCACATTGGCCCCAAGATATTCTTTAACATCCTTACATGAGCATGTAGGCCACATAATGTAACTCTGGCTCACCAACCTATAGTTACATACATCAAGCTCACCATCCTATATATCAATGTACATAGATTTACAACATCGTAATAGGCAGGGGTATTACATTCCTCGCCCCCTTATTTTATGTAATTTCCTCAGTGCATCATATGTCCACAATTTGAAGTTGTTGTTGCATAGTAACTTTAGCTCAGAATTTGTAGCTACAAGTCCATGTCCTCATGTGTGGCTTCTTCCTAGGGAATCCTCCATTCTTCTAGTTTCATTTACACATCAATGGGATCTAAAGGTCCTCACACATGCAAATGAGTGTGCAATCTCAACACCATCATCATCACACCTAGAGGACAACAAAAAAATGAAATTAATATCTACAACAATTAATTTATACAAATATGCATTTTCTTTCTTTCAAAAAGAGAAACAACAATCAAATGCATACAATCATTAATAAAGAAAGACACATAAAACATAATTTTCATGTAATGAAAAAACCATAGCTGGCTATCTAAAACCTCCACCACAACCATGATTCTCCATACAATTCCTACATACATTCATTTTGTACACAGATATTTATTTTCACATTTTTTATTTCATTCATTCATGTTGCTTTGTCTAAATTTATATAATAGCCCATCCTGGAAAAACTATGTCACACCTATTACAAGTTGTTGTAGTCTGTTATAACACCTGTCACCCCTATTATTTGCACATGTTATTAGCTATCATAGAACCTGTCATAACCTATCACTAGCCCTGTCGTAACACCTAGTATGGTCCTATGACGACCATGTTGTATACTTGTCAAGAGCTATCAAATTACCTGTCACACTCTGTATACGAGACATGTTAAAATATTTGTTACAGTTCTTCGAAAATCCTATCATAGGCTTGTTGTAAACCTGCTACAACCTATGGTCACCCTATGATAAACTAGTCATAAAATCTATTCTAAACTTGTTATAAAACTTGTGGCCAATCTACCAGTTGTAACCTATAATGATCTTGTCACCTACCTACGACAAGTCTGTTACAACTTGTAAGGAACCTGATGTGCATGTTATAAGGAACTTGCAAGGAACTTATGGCTAATCTGGTGTAACTTGTTATCAAACTATTATTCCCTGTAGGAAATATGTTATACCACCTGTACCTAGTTATACCACCTATATCACTACAATAAAGCATGTATACAAATTTTGCATAAATTTTCTGCATTCAATCCACTACAACTTTACTAGCTAATGTTCCTGCATACAATTTTTGTTATTAAACTATCATAGCTTATCATAATCTCGCACATGGACTTGTTTTGCATCCAGGCATGTTTATTCAACAATGTCAACCCTATGTCATTAAACAAATACCTTAATTTTCATGGTCTTGATCTTCTACATCAGAGCACCATATATCATTATTAATGTTATATTTACCAAAATCAAATCCTGAATTTATGGAAGCTGATTACTAATTAAACATGCCCATAAACCAACAATTTATTCACAAGTATTGTTTTCTTAAGAAATTTAGTTTATAATTCATATATTCATAACAAAAAAGCATAAGATATGCTAACATAATCGATACTCATCTTTAGGAGTAGATATGATGCTTAATTCATAGGGACGCTACTTGCCCATCACCAGGTACATACTCAATACCCTACACCAACCAAGGTACAAAAACTCAACAACCTCCAACCTTCTTCCTTTCTGGGGTCTTCGTTACCCCTCAAGCGCTCAAGTAATCCAATTTAATCTTCAACACTTAGGAGATTTAATGAAATCATCTCTCTCTTGTTAGACTTTCCCTTCTAGACTTCGACATCATCCATCTTTCCAAGGCATTCATGCAAAAGAGGGATAGAGTCCGATGAGGCTTGTTCTTCCATAGAGTTTTTTTCCTAAATAGTTGCACCATCAGTAACACAACAACCATAATTAGCTTCTGATATCAACTATTGCATAGATACGACAACATATTGTTGTCAAGCAACATTCAACCATATCACACATGTGCACATGTCACATACATATGTGCATATACAACACATAAAATTATACATCACATATAATATTTATAATTCAACAGTGAGAGAAGGTTTAGAAAAATTTCCTTCTCATTTCCCAACATATCCTAGAACTCAATCAACATAGTTGTCCTGCTCTATGATCTTTTTCATCACTCATTTCTATCTTACTATCCACCTATATCTTATGCTACTATTTCCATTATTGCAGTACCTACATCTGGGACATACATATCCACCCTATTTATTATTACAATATTAATTTAGTACTTCCATCAAGGTACATTATTTCAACCATTTCTTGTTCCAGATATTCATGGTACTCTACTCAAAGCCCTTGCTTTGAGTGGCTATAATCCTATTAAAACTCTTTATGCCCCTATTTTAATCCTGTTACAACTTGTTTCAACACCTATTATGGCTTTCCATAAAACATGTTCAGTATGCCATGATTCTATCATAACATCCACCATAGCCTAGCTATAATCTCGTAGCTTTTTGGGAAAATTTATTCAAGATTTCCTTACAAATTAAAATTTTGGGTTTACCAACATTTTTTGTTGGTTAATAAATTTCTATTGATTATTAAATTATCAAATTCCAATAAATGGGCTTAAAGTTATGCCCTCGGCAAGCTCAACTTGTTAAGTCTCCATTTTATTCTTTTTGTTATCTACAACTTCCTGTGAGATTTTCTTCCAAATTTCGCACCCAATCCAAAATTATGGTTTATTCAAAGTTTTTATCCTTTTCAGTAGATTTCTATTGACTATTCATTTGAGTCATCTAACCTCTGAGCTGATAGTTATTCCCTCTAGAATTATATAGTTTGTTAGGCCATTTTTCCCCTTTAAAAGTCTTGTAGCTCTCCTTCAAAGTTTCTCAGAAATTTTAGCTTCAATTAAAAATTTTGGGTGGATGGTTGTATTTTAATTAGTATTATATTTCTTTTAACTGGTTATGGGTCAAATGTTGACTTATGGGTACAAAGTTATGCCCTTGCAAAGTTTTGCTTCTCTATCTCCTAGCTCTGAGTTGTTATTTAATTTTGAAATTTGGTGCCCATGCACCCTCATATTCCTCTTGTGAGTATATCTATGTTACTCATGAAAACATAGGCCACATAGCTAATTGTGGCCCTCCACCTTATTGGGCACCCGAGCACCTTTAAACGTAACCCAATGCTTCAATGGTTGACCATTTTACCCTTTTTGTGGCATATTTGTCCATTTTCCACGTTTGGTATTATATATATATAATATATATATATTTATATATATTATATATATATATAATATATATATAGATATATGGGTGATCCTCTATGCAACCCATACTCCCCACACATTACACCAAAGGCTATGTTGTCACCTTTCATACCATCTTATATTTGTGTCAAATGGTCCTATTTTTCATCACTAGTGAAAAGAAGGACAGGCGCATTCTTGGTTTACTAAAGGAAGAGCTGAAATCCAAGAGCCGAAAATGGAGATCCAAAAAGGAGAGTTGAAATATTATGGGTTGATTCTCAGAATGATGGATATTAGAGAGAGGATCAGAATATTAGGGGTCGATATCGAAAGGATTGACAAAAAGGCATATTAGGATATTATAGATCAGAACAGAGGGGCCACAACATTTTATTTAAAAGGGACCTGAAATGGCATGTTAGAGCAAGGAATATTGGAGCAGGCAGTCCAAAGGTTGGCTATATTGGAACCTCGACAGGATGGACCTCGAAGCAGGCATGAACCTCGGGACCTTGGAATATTAGAGTTCAAAACCTCGTATTTCTTTATCAATTGAATTCTTTAAAAACACCAAAGTTGTGGGGAGAATAGAATTATAAAGGAAATCACATGAAAAACCAAGAACTGAGGGTCCTTTCTCTCTCCTCTAGAAAGATACATGGCAGTAGGTGATTGGCCCTTGGGAGCTAATGAGGTAGACGACATCGGCATGACGTGGAAAGACGAAAGACACGTGGCAGTATGTTTCGACATTTTTGGGTGGCCTAATGAGGTGAATATGCATGAAATGTGTCATGACTAACGAAACGCCCTATGGAGTTTATGACACCAACATGATGTCATCTCGGAGGCCAAAGTTTCAAAGGTTAGAGTTTTCGTAACTCCTATCTAATTATTTTATGGGAATGTTCTGATCTAATGAGTGGAGCTCCAATGAGACTGGTGTTTGGTCATGAGTACCCAAAGAACCAAGGGCATAGAACAAGGCATAACACCCAAGTGCTTGATCTAAAATTGGAGGAGAACTTCTCCTTCCTAAAAATTGATTGTCCTCTCATGCTTTGCAAGTAAAAATGGGTCTTACACAAACACAAGTTTTTAAAGTCTCTTCAAGTTTAATGTGTTAGTTTTACATGTGAACTTTAAACAAGTAACATATCATCATCTAACTCATAAAGGCATTCAAGAAGAGAGACAACGCAAAATTTGGTGACAAACCTCACCCCTCCCGGGTACATCTCTATGAATGCTAACACAGCTAGACCGCTCCATATATTTCAATTATGAAGAGTACATAAAGTTTGTTGATAATATGAGTGGCTTTTTTCCCTTTAGGGAAAAATTCTCTTGTAAATAAATATCACTCTAAAAATCATGATAATCTACAGTCAGTCATGAAACAATCCACAAGAAAAGGGCTCTCACATCAAAACCATGTACTCCTTCTAAAAATGAGAAAACAGGTACAACAATTCCACATTGAAGTACAAAAAGAGAGCTTTTCTCAACAAGACATAGTGAGAAAAGAAAAACATGAGCTGTACCAAATAAGTCATAGTTGTTGTAGTTAACACTTAAAGGCTAGAAACCCCTACAAGGTACTCCCCATTCTCAAATCCTTTAATAACTTCTCCAAAACACGGATTTATCCTAACACCCATGGAATCAAACCTGCAAAAAGTCTATTTAGATGTGCTCCAATCAATGAATAAATGCTTCCATTGGATATAGAATGTCCAAAAACCCCTATATGAACTCTTCTTGAGCTCCAAAAGGCCAAAAATTCATCTAATTATGGCTCTTCCAACCTTCCTCTGTCATATGTCCTACAAACTGGATAAAGTTGCTAACTGAGTGATAAATCCACCCTTAAATCCTCTCGGAAGGCAACAAATTCACAAGAATTTGATGCATTTTGTTGCTTATTTAATTTTCCCAGTAACCCTTATGGGCTAAACCAAGGCCACATGGAGCACATTTGACTCAAGGATAGGGCTAACTATCCACCCCTACCAGTGTTGGCTCCTTTTTCTTTGAACCAAGGTCACATGGTTGGTGATGTGGCCACAGGTTGGGGCCAACTGCCTGCGCCCTCCGCCAAAGTCTTGGGTAATGATAAAATTGGCACACAAACTGAGGGAAAAGGCTTATCCACCTACATCCATCGACGTAACCTCCTCCGCCCGGTTGTATGGGTTTCTCATATAACCTACGGCCAGATCCTACAACCTCTCCCTCTTCGCAGAATGCTTCCACCATGGGCATATGTCATTCCATATGAACAGGGATTGTGGTTGGTCCCCACCCCTCCAACTTCACTCCTCCTTCGTGCATTGTGGTTATATGACTGATGGCATGACCAGGGGCTAGAGCTCACCACCCGACCCCTCCTCCCAATGTGTAAAACCATATTACTTCACATATAAGCCGAGGTGTATAGGGGTTAAGAAACAAAGTGTTGGGTGTGGAGCCTGATTATCTTCTTTTTTCAGAGGTATCACTGCATTGGACCCCAGTTCATAATGTGGTAGCAACGCCACCTGTAATATTTGCACTGCAAGGGGGGTCTAGGGAGGGGAAGCTAAAAATAGGTGTAAAATTGCCTTGTAAAATGTTGTAATTTCGTAGTCAATCTAGGCTATTCATTAGGCAGAGATCTGATTGTAGAAGTAATGTTTAATTTAGGGTTTTTTTCCCTAGAAGGAAACCCCTTGCTATATATGAGGGAATTGTATTACGTCTATGTAGATCTGTATTCTGAGTGAGAAAGAGAGAGGAGATTGTTTGAGAGCGAAGAGGGAATTACATCTGATATGTTGTAGGTTGTATCTCTTTAGTTCACTAGATAATATTAAAGGAAGGGCTAGTTGTTTCTCCATGGACGTAGCCCAAATTGGGTGAATCATGTATATATGTGTCTCTCTTGTTTTATGTGTTTTCTGTGTTTATATTTCTGCAATATATTTTATGTGTTCCATTTCTCTATAATATATAAATTTCTAACACAAAGTGTGGGTGCAATGGTAAATCTTGGAGTTTGTATGTGGCAGGTCATGTGATCGATCCCCGCTCAGTCCTTTCCGCCTTCAAACAAAATTTTGACCAATGTGGAGGTGCCATATGGCAACATCCAGGGTAGCCATCTGGCAGCCTCCTATTGGGCCACCAAATCAACCAAAAACTGATCAAAATATGCCAAAACAAACTTGTACAGTGTCAACACTTGGAAAGCTATGATTAGTCCACCATATGCCCATTTGACATGCTGATGTCATCATGATATCAATAGTACAGACTACCCAGTTAGCAACCCAATAAACCAAGCCTGCAATTTTTTTAGTTATTGAACCAAATGATTTGAACATCATAACTTTGTCATATGACATTGGATTGAGGTGATTCAAGTGTCGTTGGAATCAAAATAATGAAAAATATGACTTGAAATTGTTTTCGAAAGATTTTGGGTACTTTCATGATTTGAGCTAAATTTTGATCTCCAGATCATACCTCCCCACTAGGAACTTTTGGACTCCAACAATTAGCTTCTCCTAGTAAAAAAAATGAGGCAAAAACTCAAAACTTCCCCAAACTCAATCCCTAATGCTTTGTTTTCAATTGGTGCCTTCAATCTCCAATCAAGGTACTCCACCTATCCTCTATGTGAAGACCTTACCGTCCTGTCAAAAGTTGAGCCACGATTCTTATCACAATGTAGAAACAAAAAACATTGATGGATGGAATATGAAAATTTCTTTAAACCCATATTTCATGGCTCAAACAACTTTATCTTGAAGTTATATTGTTGAAGACAAACTTGACTTTCCATATTTGAAATTAGAAGCAATTCATGGCTGCCATGCGCTAATTCAAAGTTTTCTTTACTGTCCTCAAACTGAGCTTGTACACAAAAGTACCCTGGCTACAAAACTTCAATGAGCCATTTGGCTTTGTCCACAAAACATAGTGATTTCTAGTACAATATTTATCAAATATTTCATTCACAACAAGCTTCATCTTGAACACTTTTATCAGTGAGTACATGATGCAATTGTAGACAGACTCAACGATAAACATTGTTCATCCCAAAAGTCCTCAAACATTTGGACTTATAAACAAGCCAACAATATAACATGTCAAATAAAAACATACTTGTTGCAAATAGTGATTATTCTTGTTCACTTTACAAAGTACCCAAAATAGGTAACAACAAGAACAAGAATTTACAATTTACAAAGCAACAAACTATACAAACAATCTACCCAATATTTGCCTCTCCTAGGCTTATGGGTTCTCTTTCTGCATTTATTCTACTTTCAAGATTTCCTTAGAAATTCTTCCAGTCTCCATTTTGCCACATGTTGTGCTCCTTGCATTGGTTTGCATGACCTCTTTATCCTTCTTGGGATGAAGTTCTGGATGAAGTTTCCAACATCTTTCATTCCCATACCCATGGATGTTAAAATGGGTACAAAAGTACTTTCACTTTCCCACCAACATGGAAGTCTTCAAATGTGAAGAAGGTTATTAATGCTTGATACTAATAATTTGTTCCATTATTTTGACCATGACCTTGCATTTCTCACAGTCAGCCACACAATGGTCAACTGCATCACAAAAAGTGCAAGGATACATGTCCCACAAATAATCAAAATTACCAACATTTGGAAAATTCTCATGACATTTATACCTGTCCCTTGGGCTGTAACTTTGACGACGTGGACTGGATGATGACATGAAAAGTCCTTTGAAGCATTCATCTCTATTAAGAGACAAATTGACATTATCACTACCATCTTGGTGTGACATATCATCCTTTGATGATTTCTTTGCCTCAAATAGTTTAGAACACTCTCCAAACTCTTTATGACCATATCCCAATCCTTGATATCTTGGTCTTTCTTTCACCATGATAGGATTAGTGATCCCTTGGAAATTGATTATGAGTTCTCCTCCTTCATAATCCGTCCAAACTAGCATCTTCATAGCAATGCCTTTACACAATTGTTCAAATGATGCAAAATATGTGTTATTAACATAAAATGAAGGATTTTAACTTGAGATGTTGATTACCTCCTTCGACTTGTCACCCATATTTTTTGCTTCAGATGTCGATGATGAATTTGAAGATGACTCAAGGCACCCACTTTTACCAACAAGCATATAATGAGAATCTTTGAGATGCCGACAAAATGCACATGCATCATTCTCCACATAGTGTCCATAACTAGTATTTGGACCATGCCCACATATTGCCTTCACTTCGGACGTATCCTTTGTTGTCACTAGAGTGGAACTCTCACCAAATTTTTCCTCAAGCACTTGCTACAATTGAAGGTGCATCTGCCTCTTCTCCTCTTCAGTAATTTCAAGTATTCTCCTCAATTCAACATTCTCCATTCGAAGAGACAAGTTCATCTCCTCTAGTTCTTGGAGACTTTCCATCTTCTTACCCATTCTTGCAAGTTGGTCAAAACCATATCTGATACCAGTTGATCTAAAATTGGAGGATAACTTCTCCTTCCTAAAAACTGATCACCCTATGATGCTTTGCAAGTAAAACTGGGTCTTACACAAACACACATTTTTAAGGTCTCTTCAAGGTTAATGAGTTAGTTTTACATGTGAAATTTAAACAAGTAACATATCATCATCTAAATCATAAAGGCATTCAAGAAGAGAGAGAAAAAAAAAGATTTGGTGATGGAGTTCACCCCTCCTAGGCTGCATCTCTAGGCCTACTAACACAACTAGGCCGCTCCATATAATACAGTGATGAAGAGTACATGAAACAATTAGAAGGAAACAGGGTCTCACATCAAGACCCTGTAGTCACAGTTGCTCCTCCACCATGCACTGTGTTCATATTGTTGGTGGCATCACCAGGGGTCAAGGTTCACCACCTGACCCCTCCTCCCAACGTGTAAAACCATATTACTTCAAATATAACTTGAGGTGTATAGGTGTTAAGAAACAAAGCATGGATGTGACGGTAAAGCTTGGAGTTTGTATGTGGGAGGTCATGTGATTGATCCCCATTGAGTCCTTCGGGCCTTCAAACACAATTTTGACCAATTTGGAGGTGCCACATGGAAACCTCTAGTTGGGCCACCTGGAAACCTCCTATTGGGCCACCAAATAAACTGCGAAATAATTAAATTGTCCCAACACAAACTTGGACGGAGTCCAACATAAGCCCAGTTGGCTTGCTGACACTGTCATGACATCAACAGTACGGACTGCTGAGTCAACAACATAGTCAGCCAACCCTGCAAATTTTTTAAATGTTGAGCCAAATGATTAAAACAACATAAATTTGTCATACGACATCGAATTGAGGAGATTTAAGTGTCGTTGGAATCATAACGGAGAACACTACATCTTGACATTGGTTTTGAAATATTCTAGGTAGTTACATTTTTTGAGCTAAATTTTGATCTCTAGATTAATGCTATGGAACTAATTGGGGATGGAGATATCAAAACTCCATAATTTTGAAAAACTTACGATGTTGAGGGAGCTCCAACGTGGAGAGGCACTTGGTCACAAGGATTCAAAATAACCAAGGGAGAGAGTGGATAACACTAAGGGATAGGCCCCCGATAGGGTTCTAAAGGCCTTAACACCTACGTGTTAATTCACTGGTTACGACACATGGTTCTATGGTAGAAATGTGATAAGGGGCTAAGCATAAGGGGGGCTAAAGGCATCAAAATTTTGTGTTTTCATAATGTTTCTTTTAAATAGAGTTATGATGGATAAAGGCTACAATATTGCAGCACCCAATGCTATACCAATGATCATAGAAAGTGGTCCTATGGTGGTTAAACAAAAAGGGGCTAAGCATAAGGGGGACTAAAGGCATCAGGATTTTGTGTTTTTGTAATGTTTCTTTTAAATAAAGTTACAATGGATGAAGGATCTAGTACTGAAAAACATAAGTGCTATATTAATGGTTATAGGAAGTGGTCCTATAGTGGATAAACAAAAAGGGGCTAAGAAGAAGGGGGGCTAAAGGAATTCGAATTTTGTGTTTTCATAATGTCATTTTAGATAAAGTTACGATGTGTTGTAGCTCTGAAATTGCACTATGGTAATGTTATGGGATGTATTAGGCCCTGATAGTGTAGAACAAATGTAATAAAGGATGGATGAGCTGGAAACTAAGTCGAAGAACACCTCTAATGCCACCACAATCGATTACGTCCAACTCCAAAAAGGGAAGATTCAAGTATTTAAAGGGGGAAAGAGACAAGTGAATGGCTAGTAACCGTGGAGGAATACAATGGCATAGTTGTGGTCTGATCAGAGGAAATCAAAGGAACTGGCATTGTATATATTTTATTGTGTCAATCATGGCACCTCATGTTTTTCATGTTTTGTTAATTTTCCATTTTCAAGAAAAGAATCAAGTCTGTTATGCAATAATTAGGAAAGTTAGGCTAATTGCATTTTGAGATAGTTGTGTAGCTTAGTAGCATAGGAAAATATTTTGTAAGTGGTCCTTATTTTGGTTCTCCCTATAAAGAGGGAGGAAAAACTCATTACACATGTTCTCATTTATTTTTCATAGGTTCTGAGTTCTAAATTGGGAGGTTCTGAATTCCCTTTTTAGAGAGATGTTCCATTGGTTCTATTTACCTGTTCCATGAGGTTGTAATTCTTTTTGAAAATTTTTGCCAATTCAGACTTGTGACATATATTTCATTCTTGAATATTAATGAAGAAGTATCTGGTGATTCCAAGCATTGGAATATGTAGTATGTGTTCTACCTCTATATGTCATTTCACATGTGTATTTTCTTCTTAAAAAATTATGTAATTGTAGTTGTTGGATTCACTCTTAAGTCACAAATGTACTAACGTTATGTGATAGCAAAAGGTACCCATGAGATTGTAGATTTATCTATGTTATGTAATAACAAATGGTACTAATATGTTTCCATATTAATAAATACAATTTTCATTTAATAAAAAAATGTGAATCTTACCAATTATATTATAAAATGCCAACAAGACGAATAAAAAACAATATAATTAGTGAAATAATGACAAAAATAGTATAAATGATGAAATAACACAAGTACATATCACTCGCCATTGCCATCACCCTGATTATCTTCCTCGCTTGGCACGATAACAATGTTGTTCTCAAAAGTATGTTTTGATCTAGGGTCGTGTATAATATGAACCACCAATCCCTATCCAACACATATGGGTAAAAAAACACTTGGTTTCATTTTTTTGGGAAAACATAAGGCTCCCTAGCTTCATGAAACATCTTTCTAGAGTTTATCGATATCAACCTACTATTGCTCTTCCTATACATTATTCTAATCAAAGGTGTTCCGCCGCTTGCGCCTAAAAATAACACATTGGAATGAAGAGAAGTCCACTTGAATGATCTCTTGTATCTTTCCAACATAACCTAATGTCCCTTGCATTAGGTTTTGATCGTGGTCGCTAGCATGACTAGATTGTTCAAACTCGACTTCCACTCCATAGTCTTGTGTCATGCATCCATCATTCACATCCTCTATGTGAAAATGATGTCCATATGCCCACATAGATGGGAAAAAAATACCTATAAAATAGTGAAAAAATCAGTGTCATGTGTCTAATAACCCAAAAAAAATTAAAAATAAAAATAAAAGTAAAAAAATTATATATATATAGATATAGATATATATATCTGTTGTAAGTGTGTGTATGTGTGTGTGTGTGTGTGTGTGTGTGTGTGTGTGTGTTACAATTCAAAGGTGCCGTATGAAGTTAAAAATGTACAGAAAAAGAATATAATTACCGAATTGCTACACCTAATCCCTATGATTAGCACATCCTCATCAACACGCGAGTAACGACTAGATGCACAATATTTCTCTCTAACTTGATTAACAAGCCAACTGTTAGGGCATGTCATTGACATACTTTATTTATGATATGGATAAGGCACTCTTCTACCATTCAACTATTTGAATTATTTCTTGTCACTCTCCCATTTCCTCCTCTTCTCTTCATACAATGTGACACATGGTTGTGTCACTTCCATATTGTAAAGAATTAAGTTGTTGATGGCTTCAATTTGTAAATTCGATGATGATCAAATCAAACCAACACTGATATATATAGTATGTATGAGATCAAAATATGCATTGATACGAAGTTCAGTGTGAATAGTTAATGTGTAGTAATTTGACAAATGATAAGCCTACACTTACTTTGTATCATGCGTCTCTTTCCATTTGTTTCAAGAATATCCCCTTCTCTTTTGTCTTCATCCCTTTCGTCATCCCAAATCACCGCACTTGGCGTGTTCTTGATCTGTTTGATGTACTCACTGGCATAATAGAAAGACTCATATGATATATACCCCTTTGTCATAGACCCCTTGGTTTTTCACTTTGTTTAACAAAACCTTTCAATTTCTTCATGTACCTCTATAAGAAGAACATCCAACAACAAGAAATGATCCTAACTAATTGAACCTCATCTACCAGTTGAATTAGAAGATGAACCTGTAATTCTATGAAACTCGGCAGCAGCTCCTTCTCAAACATATAAACAATCTCAGCTATATATTGGTGCCACCATGGAATGCTAGCCATATGCATTTCCTTTAATGTGATCCAACGTATAAATGCATATAATATAGATATGGCACATCGTAGGTCTTGGGGGAAGTCATGGTTCACACACCCACGCACAAGCAAAGGATAATGGTACTGCATAGTAAATAGTACATAATAGAATAATTAATTATAAAGTATCCCATTACATAAAAACAAAAATAAAATAATAAAATCATGTTTTTGACATACGTACTCTTAGAAGGTTCAATTGGTCATGTGATTTCAACCTCAACAAATGATCTTCCATAGTGAAGCAGTGTCATAGTGAAGACCCATATAAATAAGGCACCCTCACCCTCATTATAACTTCCTTTTCCAAATAAAAATCATCTCTTTTTGAAATCCATGGGACATCACCTTGTTTTAAAGACTAAGAGGGACCAATCTCTCCTTTGTTTCTTGTCTTGGCCAATGTTTCTTTTTAGAATTTGAAGAAATAATATCTCTCCTAACAACCAATGTGCCACTTTCTTTCAATGATATGTGCCTTCATAAAGAATATGAAACATTTTTAAATATATGCATGGGATCAAGTAAGTGGGAAATATTAAGACAAATTTCATTTTCATCCCAATGGGTAATTTCTCAACATAGGTGTCGAAGAATTCTGGATCATAAAAAATAGGATCCCATTGGAATCAAACATTTATGAAAACTCCTTCTCCTTCTCTCTCCCATACGCTCTAAGCCATTCAATTGGTGTCACTATTACATGCCTTTGGGTTCTCTCTGGTTTACCATTAAAAGCAAATGTTGCTCTTCTGTAAGGGTGTTCTTCTAGGAGGAATACCCTAGAGCAATCATACACTAGCTTTCATAGGTAGTCGGACCACCTAACCTTCAAAGAAGGTCCACAACATTTACATCCATGATACCCTTTTGTTACAAGGCCTGTGAAATTATTGTATACAAGTCGACAAGTTAGCGACCATGAATTTTTGAACAATTGCATCAAATTAAATTAATATGTGAAACAATATTGTTACTTAAAAAATCAATAAGAATGTAATTTACTAGAGAAAACTCCTAATCCTAGATAATCAAGTATGGTGTAATCACATATGCCACATCATACACATGTATCCCTCCCAATAATTCCTTCAAGTCATCTGCCAATGGTTGTAAGTATACATCCATATTCTTCACTTGTCTTCTACCAGGAACTATGAGATCCAACATAAGATGTTCATTTTTCATAGACAACCATGGGGGATATTGTTATTGATCATTACTACGGGCCAAATAGAACAATTTTTGTTTTGGAGGGAATATGGGTTGATTCCATCCATGGCTATGCTGAGTTTTAGACTTTGTACATCATCCTTGAATGTTTTAGGCCATGTATCCTCTATATGCTTCATGGTTGTTGAATCTATTGGGATTCACATAGCTCCTGGCTCACTTCTATGTGAGGCATGCCATCCATGCAACATAGATAACTATTTGCAACGAAAGAGTCTTTGAATCCTTGGGATTATAGGCATGTGCCTCAATGTATTATGAGGAGGACCATGTGATTTACCCCTTTTTTTAATTACGGTACCTGTCATTTCCAAATTTCGGACATATCTCTTTGTCTACATATTCTCCTATATATAGAATACAATCATTCAGACATGCATGATATGATATGTACTCAATACCAAACATTTTCAATGATTTCTTTGCCTCTTCATAGTTACCCAACAAGACATTATCACTTGAAAGAACCTTATCCTTGAATATCTTGCAGTTGGTGGAGAATATAATTGTACAATGTCAATATTTAACATTCATAAAATTGACCATTTGTAAATTTTATTGTGTGACAAAATATAAGGAACTTGATCAATCATGCAAATGAATTAGCTCAATATTGTTGAGAAACATGCATTCGACATGCCAAACTTTTCTTTCACGTTGTACAACAACAAAATTGTCCCTAGCTAAGTAGACTTTGACTTGCCACTAGGTCCAAAGAGAGGGGTGGTGGAAGTAGATTTCAAGCTTTCGAATAAGGTAACAGTGATATGAGCATCATCCCCTCACTCATAATTCTGGAATGCATCTAACAGCATTGCCTCCATGGTAGTCATATTCTATAAGTAATGATCCATACCAACCTCCATTTGATTGTCTCCATTACCAACTTGTGATGAAAAACTACTATTGTTGTAGTCATTCCTAGTCGGTGAATCTGGACGTAGTGGGAATTGAATAGGTGGTTGATTCAACCATTCTTTGTATGCTTCCTCTCTGATTCTTGCTCTCAATGGAACCTTCTCCCGAGTTGATGTTTTAGTGGGGAGCTCCGGAAGATGGTAGGTGGGTTTTTCATCATCACTAGAATCCTAATTTCAAAAAATATTGAACGTCATTAGTACAATATCAATGATATTAATAAGCACGCCAATGGAATTGTTTTGTTGAAACTACATTATACCAAATAGATGACTTCGATGTGGGATCCTCTAGTGAACATAATTGTGAAATTACACCCTGTTGTTCTTTATTTAGAAGCTTTGTCATGCTGTTAGAGTTGATTATATTTCTTGGTTTCCCTTCAATACCCCTCAATTCAACTTCCTTTTCTTCCCAGAAAAAAATTCAAGAAAAATTCTTGAAAATTAAAAGCTATCATACCCAAAGATTGTAGCCATTGGACTCCTAGTAAAACATCAGCACCACCCATTGGAATGGAAAGCATTGGGCTATTCAATACATATTCTCCCATGGATAGCTTGATATTATGGCACTTTCCAGAGCAATTTATGGTTTCTCCACTTGCAATTATCACTTGACACTCTGGTGCTGGATATAGGAAGCAATTCAATTCCTTCGCTATCTCACAATGAATAAAATTATGGGTACTGCCCAAATCAATCAACACTGTTACCTTTTTCTTCCTGATATGTCCTTCTATCTTGATAGTTTGAGGAGTGGTAGTTTCTTCCAATGCATTACAAGATATGGTTGGATTCATTTCTTGATGCTCGATGTGATCTTTCACTTCTTGAACATTTTTCTTCTTGATATGTCTTTCTATCTTGATAGTTTGAGTGGTAATTCTGGACAATGCATTACAACATATGGTTAGTTTCATTTCTTCTTTCTCGATGCGATATTTCAATTCTTGAACCTTTTTCTTCTTGATATGTTCTTCTATCTTGAGAGTTTGAGGAGTGGTAATTCTTGCCAATGCTTTACAATATATGGTCGGATTCATTTCTTCTTTCTTTGGGGTTGGTTCTTGGTGTATATCCTCTTCTTTTGATGTTTCTTGATCCTTTTCTTCCTCTTCTTCATAGTCTATGTAAAATAATTTCTTCTTAGCACACTTATGACCTTTAATGTATTTGTTATCACAATTGTAACAAAGTCCTTTTGCTCTTTTTTCTTCCAATTGTTGTGGTGTCAACCTTGTAGGTTGTGGAAGGCTAAGAGAAACAACAGTTCCATCTTTATAGTTGTGAGGGGTAGACTTCCTTGTTGCCATAATTTTTCTTTCCACTTTTCTTGCCAACCTGAATGCCTTCTCCAATGAATCCGGTTCCCAAAGTCGAACCTCATGTTGAATGTTATCCTTTAAACACCCTATGGAGACATCAATCCTCTGCTTCTCTGGAATATCATTTTCCCTTAAATTCAATTTTTTAAAGTCCTCAATGTTCTCTACCATTGAACACTTCTGTTTGAGATTTATCAATTGGCTAAAGAATATGTTTCTATTTGTATCCTCATAATGTGCTATCATTTCCTCCGTGAAAATTGACCACGTAACAAATGGTTTACAAGAACAAATCCCTTTATACCATAAAAATTGATTCGGTTCTAAATAATTAGATGCAATACATACCTTTTGTAACAATGGTACACCATGTAGATCAAAATATTTCTCCATCTATAGTATCCAATTTACCGGATTCTTGCCATCAAACTTCCTCATCTTGCTTTTTCTTGATTTTAGGAGTTTGATCTTGAAATGACTGTAACTCTGTAATTTCAGATCTCTAAGTTCTAAAATTTATGCCTGTAATATCCATATGATTCCTCTTTCTAACTCCGCAAGTCTGATCGCAATTGGAATCCCGAAGAAATATTTATTCCCAATCTCCTGCGATGACCTAATTATAGATTAGTTCAGTAGAGTGAACTTGTACGACATTTCATGTGTCACTGTTTCATCCTTAGGTTCTGAAATTTATACCAAAACAAAATACAGTCCATCCTCTTTCTGTGTCTTCTTACTAATTTTCAAGATGATTCTCAAAGAGAAAGTTATGACGATTTCCCCAAGTCACTTGTTTACGATGTAATTTTGGCGTCTTCCAAAACCCTAATTTCCTTAGATCATATATCCGCAATATAGCGAGACAATATTTGAAATTCGGAGCCAAGGTTCAGATCAATTTCTTCTCAAATGGGTTTTTTTATATCTTTTGAAACTTCACATCAACAATATTAAATTCCATGATGACCTATTTTAGATGAAATTCTGGAGCTTGCAAAAATCCTAACTTCCTCAGATCATATCTCTGAAAATATAGCGATATAGGATCTAAAATTTAGAACTGAGGTTCAGCAAGATTTTGCCTCAAATGGTTTTTTTTTAGATTCTAAAACATCGTAGAAAGACAGTTATAGCGAAAATTCCATAATGACCTATTTGGAGCAGTGAAACCCTAGAATCCAAAGCTCTGATACCAAATGTTATGGAACCAGCTCACAAAAAGATAGAAAAGATAGATCAACACCTTAGAATTCAGCCTCTTCAAGGGGGAGAACTCCTTTACATCACACAAATGAACAGTTCTTGGATGATACAAATGACAAGACCTCCTTTCTATATATAGGAGTCTAAGGGGACATAATATAATTAGAGCCGACATAACAAGAATAATGTAAGGGTACAATAATAACAATAGTGGGCTTCTATGGGGCACAATAATAACAATATGGGGACTAGATGTGCACAACAATATAATAAGGGGGTTGTACTAATAACAATAAGGGGTTAAACTAGTAGTATAGGGACCTAACATTGCTTGAGGTACATTTGTTTATATGGTTGTAGCCGTAGGAATACCCAGTCACCTACATCAAAACTTCTTTCACTGTGATCTTGATCTTCCTGTTGTTTCATTCTATTCTGCGCCAACATGAGGTTATCCTTTAAGAGTTGGAGAACTTGTTTTTGATGCTCAATGTTATGTTCCACTACTTGAACCTTAGAATTTTCTCTTAAATTTGATGTGATGGATGGTGGATTATATCCACAAAGTGCCATAAATGGAATCATTTTTGTTGCAGTATGGAAGGAAGTGTTATACCACCATTCAGCCAGAGGCAAACATTTGACCCATTGTGTCTGTTTATCAGATATAAAGTGTTGGCTGCTCGAATTGTTTATTGATTAAACAGTTGAGTACCACATTAAATTGTCAACCCAGGAAAGTCCTTTTGTTTCAAAGGTGACATCATACTATATGCACTTAATTCTAAAAGCATTAAAGGATGTAATATAAACATATCTACTTCCTATCAAACCCTTACTCTGTGTTACAGCAGTTATAAACTATTGCAGAGATGAAAGGAAATTAATTAATGATAACAAATCTGCAGAAAAAAATAATGGCCGTTTGTAACAGACGACCAGGACCCTGTCCTCAGACTAAGGATGTTCAGCACCTGCCTCTATGACCAGTTGCCAATACACACTGAAAAATCCTAATCACCGGTGACACACTTCTCACAGTGCCAATCGATCAAGGAAATAGAGTATCAGCAAAAGGAAATATCAGAAGCAAGGCTAAAAATGTACAGAAATCACACACACACTTAACAGGAAAGAAATGGGTGAATCTTGTGAAGAAGGTGGGCCCTGTCCCTCTCACAAGATTCCCTTGAATACAGATGCTAAGTTAAAAGGCTCAGAACAGTGCTTTATTCATCTGCCAAAAGTCCAATTACAATAGAAGTTCAGACCGCTCTGCACTACAATACTTCCGTTATAACCCGCTAGCTTTCAACTGTAGATATCTCCTCTTTATAGAGGAGACATCTATTACAATAGATTGTCATTATTCATTCAGTTTGATCCTTCTGTACAAAAAAATAGGAAATCAATTCCTGTTACAACATACTGTTACAACAATGTATATCTTTGTCATCCTTTATTTAATCGGATCCTATTGCTGTTGGAAAACTGGTAGTCTTCGTCTATCTCCTTGGGGTCCTTATACTATCCTTGGTTGTTCCGCTGTTGTTGTCGATTTGGTAAATCTCAACTGTTTCTTAAAGCTCTTCATGTTGTTCCTGGTGTTCCAGCAT
The DNA here is from genome assembly GCA_000404065.3 of Pinus taeda. NCBI lineage: Eukaryota > Viridiplantae > Streptophyta > Pinopsida > Pinales > Pinaceae > Pinus > Pinus taeda. Next base: position 100,867 of record APFE031075249.1, on the reverse strand, counting down.
CTGCGACTAAGTTTGGCTGATTGTGCTATCATCATCAGCCAAGTATAGTTCTACCAGCTTCAGACGGTTACTGCCCAGCTCGACAATTACTGTTTCATTCCTTGCAGATTAAGACTTTTCCTGCTTTAGTCAGTTGTTGTTTCTGGTGTTGCAGCAACTGCACAGTTGTTGTTTCTGGTGTTGCAGCAACTGTGAATTACAATTATGTGGACTTTGAACAGTTCCAATCAATTGTCAGCGACTTAGCCAATTTCCAAGGATTAATTGTAAAGATAACATGAATATGTGTTGAATAATTAAACATATAGCAAATGAGGAGAGTTACTTCATACCTTGGAATGATGAGGTCAAAATGATATCAAGGGTTTCTACTTATGGGCTAAAAAGGGTAACATCATAACAAAATATGAGGTCAAAAATAGACAATATGGAGTCCTAACATCCCCCCCAACTGAAAGGGTTGCATGTCCTCATGCAACGTTTACTCTGAATCTGAGTCAGAGTACTGGGATGAACAGTGTAAGTTGTTGATACAGTAGCTAAAGAAGGTTTTATCAGACCTGCTTCTGAATCCTTGGACACTCTGTAATTGCTGCCATACTGCTACTTCCTCCTTTTTGGTCAGTTTGTAATGAGCCTTATATTGCTGTCATTGCTACCATACTGCTACTTCCTCCTTTTTGGTCAGTTTGTAATGAGCCTTATATTGCTGACCAGGTAACCACAAGAGAGGGTAATGAAAATGGTAGCCAATCCACCTCTCAGCACAGTTTTCCATACATTTGACATAATAAGGTATGCGTGAAATTGCTACCTGAAGATTGAGGGGATTATAAGGATGATATTCCTGTCTCTCTTTGGGACAATGTTCCCAAAATAACTTGTTTGCTTCGATGGCCAGTGCCCCTTTTGTTTTTACATAATGCTAACAGTCCTGCAAGACCGCTACCCGTAGCTTCCTCATATGATCAACCAACTCTGGATTACTTAAATTTTTTCGATGTTGTGCAATGAAGGTAGCTGCATTCTGTGGTTCATTTCGAATCCAAAGGAGGCAGTTCTGCTCATTATGTGTTGCTGACATATAAGCATTTTTCCAAGTCAGTTGATTGGCTAGAAAAGAGATGAAGGCTCTTATTTGGATATCACCAACAATAGGGAGTATATTCATCGCTCTATCTTTAGGCATGGCCTCATTGTGAAGATAGAGTTCACAGAGCAAATTTTGATCATTATTTGGTGCTTCTCTGAATGTTTCAATAAATTGATCAGGTGTATCAGCTTGATAGGGTCTTCCATATCTCATTTCTTTTATTAGAATGCCAACCGTTCTCTCAAGAATACTGCATAATTGAAAGAGGGTTTTCTTGTAGCCAGTACCCTCTGAACCAGATCAAAGGCGCGGGACAGCCTAGCTTTTACTTCCTTATTTTCTTTATGTTGAGCTCGAGGCTGTTCAAGTGCATCCCAATTTCTATATGCATAGTTGAACCAAGTTGACTTTTGCTGTTGGAATGCCTTCCCTTGTGAAAGCTCGTATTCTGTTCTCCATGTGTCCTTTAGTTGTTGAAAACTAGAGGTCTCCGTGTGAGCATCACTGGAACAGGGAGGTTCAGTCTGTGCATAGGTGTCAGAAAAAAATTTCTGTTCTGTAGTAGTTTGGGTGGCCCGCGGTGGTTCTATGTCTTCCTCCACAACACTTGAAAAACTTGCTGGTTCTTGTGTGACAGCAGGTTACTGTGTTCTTATTTTACAATTCTTGGAAAACCTGCTGGTTCTTTTGTAACAGCAGGTTGTTCTATTTCCTCTCTTGCAACTCCTGTTGGTTCTTGTGTAACAGCAGGTTGTTCTGTTTCTCCTACAACTCCTGCTGGTTCTTGTGTAACAAGAGGTTGTTTTGTTTCTCCTACAACTCCTGCTGGTTCTTGTGTAACATCAGGTTGTTGCGTTTCTTCTGCAACTCCTGCTGGTTCATGTGTAGCAGCAGGTTGTTCTGTTTTAATTACAGTAGTGGGTTGTTCTGTTTTGACTACAGCAGCAGGTTGTTCTGTTTTGATTCCAGTAGCAGAGGGCTATGGATTAGCTTCAGTCATTGGAACCTGGACTATCTTATATCCTTCTTGAGTGTACAGCTCACCACACTCACTGCACATATACTCATTGTATTGATTCTTTTCTATTACAGACGCTACCCGTGCTAATAAGTGGAGATTATATTCATTCTGATAGGCTTCCTTAACCATTATTATCTCCTGCTGATAATCCTCAATTTGAGATTTTAGAAACTCAATTTCTTCCTGCAGGGAGGCTATGGTAAGCGGAGCTTGTGTATCTGCAGTCTCTAATGGGGGAGGGGATTGTTGTTCCGCATGCATTTGGTCATTTTCATTCCCAACAGGTGGTTCTTGTGTGTCACCTGTTGGGTTAGTTGTTGGTTCTTATGTAACAGCCACTTGCCCAATATCACCTTGGGTGTCTACTTTAGCTTTTTCGGCAACTGGTTCTTGTGTAGCAGCTGCCTCAGAAAATGATGTCACGAAACTATCAACGCTCTGCATCTCAGCCCCAGAGGGTGAGGAAAGGGACTGCTCCGGGATGATTGGAATGCGGGGTGTTAGGGTGATGGGTGGAGAAGTGGGGATCACAGGGCTGGTGGGTGGAGAACTGGGGATCACAGGGCTGGTGGGTTTAACTGATGTAGTCGACCATGTTCGCTGCCTCAGTAAGGAGGCAGGAAAATCAGTAATTTTTCTTTTTCGGCCACTTTCCTTCAGACTAGGGGATTTATCGGGAATAACAGCTGCTTTGACCAAAGCCCTGGTTCTTCTCCTTTTTGGTGGAGTTTTAGTTTTCTACTATTTTTTTCTTTTAAGAAAATGATGGGGGTGTTATCATCAGAGTCATCAGTGGAAATATGAAGCATGGGGGTAGATGGTTGAGCTTTATTGGGGGATGGGGTCCTCTGTAGGGGTGTTCCTGCTGCTAGTTGCTGGGGAATTTCCTGGGGTATTTGCTCTGGTTGTTGGGGAATTTCCTGGGGTATTTGTTCTGGTTTTTTGGGGAATTTCCTGGGGTATTTGTTCTGGTTGTTGGGGAATTTCCTCTTCCTGCTGACGATCTTCTTCTATTTGTTGGGGAATTTCCTCTTCCTGCTGAGGATCTTCTTCTATTTGTTGGGGAGGGTTAATGACGGGGGGTGGATGATTTAGAGCAAAGCCTATATTTATTAAGAGTTGGGCTAAACGGTGGTGTTTCAGGGAAAGGGGTGGATGCTTTTCTTTTCCAGTATAACGTGACATATTTTTTCAGACAACCCAATGGATAATAAGGCATGTTTATCAATTGATGATGCCTCAAATGATTTAACAAAACGAAATCGTGTTGTTAAATTACCTGGTAATGACCTTTGCAAGTTAAATACTGCTTGACAAAATCCGCGACCTTTGGCCATGGTGGAGGCAATGACTGAAGTGCGACCCCTCTGCCTTTGGTTTCGACGTGCTCGCCTGGTAGGAAGAAGCCTTGCTGCACATTCAGAATCAGATGTTTCCTACTAAACCAGCGTGTACCATTAGTCGGTAACCCGGAAACTTGGGCTACGTCTTCTTCTATTACTGGGATATGTACTCCCTGGACCGTAGAAAATCCTTCTCTTAAGTTTCATGCAAACTCCAACACTTGTTGTGTGTTGAAATCCGGGAGTCTTCTAAAGTAGTCTACCCATCCTGCTTGTAGGAAAATTTGGTAAACCTCGGGGTAGAGTTCTAGTAGCGCTGTTGTGCCAGGTTCATATGTGATTAGATTTCCCCCCATAGCTGTTGATCCAGCGAAAATACACAATGCAGAGCCTAGTTACCGAGTTTTAAACAGAGCAAACTGTTACAAATGAGGATATGCCACGACGAGGTGAGTTTTAGATATTACCACGAGGAGTAAGGGTGGCGGCGATTGACGTGTTATGGAATAATTACGATATTTTGGTAATCCCCCCCAAGTCTACGGCTGAATGATTTGATTGGCAGTATAATGATTTTGGCAGTCGTATCACATCTCTACATTAACTATAATTTAATATTCACACTTAAACATGCGTACCTTTACTTTTACCTTTAGTCACACGCAAAAAGTCTTATCTTGTCTTTTGCTGGCTTAATCATAATTTGAACGGGTTTTTAATCGTGAAAATACAAGCGATCTGACAGGAAGTAGTAGTGACGACGTGTAATTATTAGAGTGATTGGCTGGTCCCTTTAATGAAGCACAGTATGTTCCATCAGGATGATAATTCATTAAGTGCTGGAATTGGTATTGCAGTATTGAAAAGTGATGTTTTCCGGAACATAAGCTCGTGCTGCAGCCGCGGGCAGTGGTGTTGCGGCAACGAAGAAATGATGTCGTATTGACGGAAAGTGGTGTTGCGGCAACGGGGAAATGGTGTCGTATTGACGGAAAGTGGTGTTGCAGCAACGAGGAAATGGTGTCATATTGACGGAAAGTGGTGTTGCAGCAATGGGGAAATGGTATCGTATTGACGGAAAGTGGTGTTGCAGCAACGGGGAAATGATATTGCATTAACAGGAAATGGTGTTGCAGCAACGAGAAATGGTGTTGCAGCAACAGGGAATGGTGTTTCAGCAACAGGGAAATGGTGTTGCAGCAACAGGAAATGATGTAAAACTTGATTTATGGTCCGAAGAACGTTCCCAAGCTGCAGAGTGATTCTTTTAGAATTTTTATTCTCAGCCATCCTCTGAAAGTAAGATCTGCAAAACAACTAATTGTAACATGGCAACCCTTGGCAAGGATTATTAGTTAAGAAATCTAATCTAAAAATAAATAAATGAACATAAATTTAAGTGCCTTGAGGGGCAGCAGGTTCCCCCAAAAAAACATAATGTAATTCTGCCATGCAGGTAGCTTTGAAATCCTCTTTAGAAATAGGTTGTTGATACGGACGGAGTCGGTACCCATTCACTAATAACGGTGTTCTATTATCATAAATCATTAAGAGTCTGACTGTTCCGTTTGGAAAAACAACATCTATTTCATAAGGTCCTAGCCACCTTGTTCTTAATTTACCTTGGAAATTCTCGAAACGTGAGTCATACAGTAAAGCCCAGTTACCTTTCTGGAACTGCTTCTGCTTAATAGTTTTATCATGCCATCTGGTTCTTTGTTGCTGAATCATGGTTGTTTGGTGGATGGCATTCAATCTTTTCTCGTCTAGCTCCTGAAGCTGCTGCAACCTGGTTGTCTGTGCATCAGTCAAATCAAGGTTAATAACTAAAGCAGTCCTTAAAGTTTTGATTTCAAACTCCAAAGGGAAAACAACATTTTTACCAAAAACTAACTCATAGGGTGAAAAGCCCGTGATATTCCTCCAAGTGGTTCTATAAGCCCATAGTGCTTCAGGCAACTTTTGAAACCAGCCCCTCCTGTTTTCCTTTATTGTTTTTGTCAGAATAGCTTCTATGACTTTGTTGGTGCTTTCCACCTGCCCATTTGACTGGGGGTGATAAGTTGTGGTCATTTTATGCTTAATATGGTATTTCTGCAATGTGTCTTTGAAGCCATGAGAGTTAAAAGGAGGTCCTCCATC
>APFE031075249.1:63198-93347 GCA_000404065.3 Pinus taeda | reverse complement strand
CAAGTTATCTAATACCTGATCAATGAATGGTAAAGGGAAATGGTCTTTCTGGGTGGCCTTATTTAGGGCTCTATAGTCCACACATACTCGCCATTTCCCATTTTTTTTGGGTACAATTACTAGTGGAGAAACCCATTCACTATCAGATATGGGGTATATAAATCCCGAATTCAACAATTTTTGAAGTTCTTCTTTTACTATTTCCCTTAAATTGGGGTTCATTCGTCGTTGGCGTTGACAAACTGGGCAGGATCCTTCTTTAATATAAATGCGGTGAGTGCATAGTTCAGGAGAAATTCCCTTCATGTCTGTATAATCCCATGCGAATGCCTCTTTATTTTCTCTGAGTAGCTTCATTAACTGTTATTTTTTATCATCTGTTAGATTAGGATTTATATTTAATGTTTTACCTGGCTCGATTTCTACTGTTATACTTTTGGAGGGGCTGCCAGCTAATGTCTGAGGTAGATTTTCAGTTTCAAGGTTGTGCTGGGATTCAGATTCGAAGATTGCAGTGAAGTGATTGTGTATTTCTAGACTAACCGAAGAAGGTTCAGAAATAAAGTTGCTAATTAATTCATCTTCGGTTGAGTCTTTGAAATAGGTTGGGTTTCCTCATCCTCATAATCTAACCATACTGAATTTTCGTTATTAATCATGGGTGTGGCATGAGGATAAAGAGTCAGCTGTTTGGTTTCCTGCCCATTAGATATTGTCATTGATCCAGACCTATAGCTGATGAAAGCATCTGCTGTAGCCAGCCAAGGTCTTCCTAGAATCAGTGGGTGACCCCCCAACTTTGTTTTAGTTTGTAACACCACAAAGTCGGCTGGGTAATTCCAAGATTCTACGGAAATTACCAGGTCTTCAATGATTCCTTCGGGTTTAATTGTAGAGCGGTCAGCCAACTGTAGGATGATTGGAGTTTCCCTAATTAAATGTTTCAACTGCAGTAATTGTGTTGTTTCGAGTGTCATAATGTTTATTGCAGCACCTAGATATACTAGAACTTTAGAGACAAAGGTTTTACCGACCTGAACTGTTACTGTAGGGTGACCAGGGTCACCATATTTCATAGGGGGGTCTTTTTCTGTTATCAAAGCAGTCAGTTCTCCCATCACATGAACTGTGAGGGGTTCCTTGGCTTTTCTTCCAGGCTTTTTAATACAGATATCCCTAACAGTTCTAGCATAAATAGGAACATCTCTTAGTGCTTGCAATAACGGAATTTTGACATATAAATTCTGCAGTTCTCCTAAAAGGTTAAAAGCAGGTGGCTCAAATGTTTTAGTAAGAGCCAGTCTTTCAGGAAAGGGTGGCTCTGCTGTTTGGGCAGTCTTGTTAGAAGATGATTCAACTGTTTCAGCATTGTTGTTATATGACTTTTCCTTTCTAGTTTCCTCTTTTTCAAAGTCAGTAATGTCATCAATGATGGGTTCAACTATCCTCCCAGAGCGTAAATGGATGTCATTACATTGCATAGGGGAGACAGGTTGACTTTGAATATCAATTACCTGCAGGGCTTTATTATTGTTTGGGTTGAGGTTAGGTTGCACAAGCAGTTGGGGTCTGATTGACTGGTTATTATGCGGAGCATTAGATGATAAGGAAAGAGATTGCTGGTTTTGAGGAAATGGAATCTGTTGGGCTGTCGAGTTTGGATTCCATTGATTGAAATAAGGTTGTTGAAGAGTCCAAGGATTCCACATAGTAGGGTCGGTAAAAGGAGGATTTGGTTGCTGCATAGGTGGAAATTGCATTGGATTAAAGGGTGGGTATTGCATTTGATTCATGGGTGGGTAATTTGTTTGAAAAGGAGAATGATTATTCCAACGACTAAATGATGTGTTAGAACTCATACCTTGTCTTTGTGGCCATTGCCTCCTCTGTTTCATCAGGTACACTGCTTCAGCTTCTTCTTCAGTTGATTTCAGTGCTGCCTTTATTCCTGGCAAAGAAGGGCATTGCTGAGTCTCGTGATCCTTTTCACAAATGGTACAAATTGGTACCTTATCCAATGGGCATTCCCTCAGTGGGTGCATTCCTCTGCATTTGGAGCAAAAAATAGCCGGGGCAGCTTCTGCTTCTGCCTGTTTCTTTTTAACCTGCAGAGCATCAATTTGTGAAGCAAAAGAGCTTAACATTTAAGTTTTAAATTCTTCAAGCAGATTACCTATTTCGACTCGTGTTGCTCCTCCACTTGCTGATTTATGGACTCTTGAGTATGACCTGTCCCTGCTTTTAGATCTGCTTGCTGCTCCTCTGGAACACCTCATACAGAGGTTGATAATCTCATCAAATGGTTCTTTGGAAATATCCCCTTTTCCAAGCATGTTTAGCATATCCAGGCAGTCATCGCGTACTCCTTTTAGCAGTATTGTCTTCAGAATATCCTTACTCATAGTTGGATGATCTGATCGCTGCAGATTATACTGCAGTCTCTCTACAAAGTCCTCCAGATTCTCGTCCTCTTTCTGAACCATTTTAAACAATTCTTCCTTTCTTTCTCTTGTTCGACAGTAATCCTGATATTTAGTCAGAAAACTTTCTTTCATCCGATCACATGTAGTGATTACCTGAGCCCCTAGGCTCATAAACCATCTTAACGCGTTCCCTTTCAGTGTTGCTGGAAACAGTTTTAACTTCTGAGCAGGAGTTACATAATCATAACTCCTACACAATATATCAAATTCAAAGAGGAACTCATCGGGGTCTTCAGAGGATAACCCATGAAAATTAGGCAATGCTGCAGGTGGAATATTCTTCATAGGGATTGCTCCCCTTGGGAGATCCCCAATAGGAAATTCCAGGGTGGAGAGTGAGTTTCCCCCCTTCCTTCTGCTCTGTTATCCTCCATTGTTCTTTTCCCCGAATCGTTGGCTCTGTCTTCAGTATCTTCTGTTTCTTCAGGTTCTTCTACTGGTTCCTCAATGTGCTCTGGTGTTTCCAGCTTCCTTTCAGGTCCTAGTACTTCCTTCGTCTGATGATTTGTTTGGGAGGAATACTAGATCTGAGGTCTTCGGGAACTCGTTCTCTGGGAAGTTAGCCTTCTTGCGTCCTCTCATGCACCTGTTATTCTAAAGGAAAATCATTAATGCCTTTAAAATGTTTTAGTCGCCTTCCCTGGCAACGGTGCCAAAACGTTGGCTGCTCGAATTGTTTATTGATTAAACAGTCGAGTACCACATTAAATTGTCAACCCAGGAAAGTCCTTTTGTTTCAAAGGTGACCTCGTACTATATGCACTTAATTCTAAAAGCATTAAAAGCTATAGTACAAGCATATCTACTTCCTATCAAACTCTTACTCCATGTTACAGCAGTCATAAACTATTGTAGAAATGAAATTAAATTGATTAAGGATAACAAATCTGCAGAAAAAATGATGGTCATTTGTAACAGAGGACCAAGACCCTGTCCTCAGAATAAGGATGTTCAGCACCTACCTCTGTGACCAATCGCCAATACACACTGAAAAATCCTAATCACCGGTGACACACTTCTCACAACGTCAATCGATCAAGGGAATAGCGTATCAGCAAAAAGGAAATATCAGAAGCAAGGCTAAAAATGTATAGAAATCACACACACACTTAACAGGAAAGAAATGGGTGAATCTTGTGAAGAAGGTGGGCCCTGTCCCTCTCACAAGATTCCCTGAACACAGATACTAAGTTAAAATACTCAGAACAGTGCTTTATTCATTTGCCAAAAAGTTCAATTACAACAGAGGTTCCGACTCTCTGCACTACAATACTCCTATTATAACTTGCTAGCTTTCAACTGTAGATGTCTCCTCTTTATAGAGGAGACATCTATTACAATATATTGTCATTTTTCATTCAGTTTGATTCTTCTGTACAAAAATAGGAAATTAATTCCTGTTACAGCATACTGTTACAACAATGTATATCTTTGTCATCCTTTGTTTAATTGGATCCTTCCGCTGTTGCAAAATTGGTAGTCTTCGTCTATCTCCTCGGGATCCTTGTGCTATCCTTGGCTATTCCGCTGTTGTGTTGATTTTGTAAATCTCAACTGTTCCTTAAAGCTCTTCATGCTGTTCCTGGTGTTCCCGCATTTGCGACTAAATTTGGCTGATCGTACTATATAATCATCGGCCAAGTATAGTTCTGCCAGCTTCAGACGGTTACTGTTTCATCCTTTGCAGATTAAGACTTTTCCTGCTTTAGTCAGTTGTTGTTCCTGGTGTTGCAGCAACTGCACAGTTGCTGTTTCTAGTGTTGTAGCAACTGTGAATTACGATTCTGTGGACTTTGAACAGTTCCAATCAATTGTCAGCGACTTAGCCAATTTCCAAAGATTAATTGTAAAGATAACATGAATATGTGTTGAATAATTAAACATATAGCAAATGAGGAGAGTTACTTCATACCTTGGAATGATGAGTTCAAAAATGATATTAAGGGTTTCTATTTATGGGCTAAAAAGGGTAATATCATAACAAAATATGAGGTCAAAAGTAGACAATATGGAGTCCTAACATGCCCGAATTTTTTTTGGCACTAACAATTGAAAGGTACCACCTTGCTCAGCTCGTCATCCTGATTCTTATAGGCTAAGTCACCAATAAGTCACCGAATCCCTGAAATGTCAATGCTGCCAAAAGTCCTGCAAAAATCGCACCAAGGTATAGGAACCCACACAACCACTCAGATCTGGATGGCAGATCTGAGGGATCTGAGAGATCTGAATGACTGATCTAATACATCTGATTGGTTGAACTGATTGCTACTGCGGATTTGATGGATCTAATATATCGGAATGGATGCTATGATAAATTTGAACACTGGAACTGATTGCTGCTGCTGTTGCAAAACCCCACTTGTGAGCTCTGATTTGGCAGAGATTATGTGTGATCCTGCAATAGAGAAGGGAACTAGGGTCTCCAGGAGTGTCAGGTGCTACAGATTGCAATATACATAAGGGTTTGACAGTAGTACTCGACCCAATTTTTTAGGGCACTAACCAAGGAGGATCAACAATACCCTTTGCAGTACAACCTGACTACCCTATCGTACGAGCGAGTAATCTCTCCGAGTGTTGTTCTCAGTGTATTATAGTAGCAAGACAGTCGATGGTTTATCTAGGGCGAGGTTTCAAGGGAGCTAGGGGGCTTCCAATATACCCAGAAGGTACTTGGAAGACAACCCATGCACGGTTCTGTCTAATGCACTAGTACTTGAAGGGGTACGCACAAGGGTTACAAGGGAGTCCAACAAGCGTGACCACCTCTTGTATTTCCTACGTGCATGCCTCCCCAAATCCGCAGGTTTATGCGCTCAATGAAAAATCCCGTGGTTTAAAGATGCCGAAACATGTCTCTAGAAATTTTTTTTTTCTCTAAAAAATGGAGATCCCACCAGCCCTGGAAAGCGCTCTGATACCACTTGTTATGCTCTTAACCTACAAGACGATACCAGAATACCAAATATGCAAAGAAATATACCCAGAACATAGAACAATAGCAATAACAACAAGTATTTTATTATTCAGAAAGCAAAGTTCACTTGCCTCTTCGAGGGGGCAACCTCCAATAGAGTTGAGCTCGATTACAAAATAAGACATGATGCTCCTGGCAGGGAGTCTCTATCCTTTATATAGGATTCATACATGCAATACCATGGGGAAATACCATGGTTCTTATTAATACCATCTATCTAATACCATGGCCCATTTGCAACTAACTGTGGTCCCGTCATTAAATGTGGGTTAAGCACTTACAATTATTAATATGGGTTTTATTGACTCTTTACTTAACTATAACTATGACTCGATCCTATTACATAAATAAGGGGGTTAGGGTGGGACCCTAACATTTTGACACCATGGCCTGAAGAGCTTATATAATCCTCCTCATCTATTGTTATTCTCTCAAAATACTACTCCAGATGTTTTGCCTAGCTATGGAGAAAATACAATGCTAAAGAATGAAACCTGTTCTCATCATTGTAGCCCTATATTTAACATAGCCTTACAATTATCTAGGGTTAGGGTTTTGACTTCATCAACCCTCAGTTAGTAATATGATTTTGGACCTTCTAAAATATTCTTGAAATCCCACATGTGGGTAGCCCCCATGTGTGAGTAATGAGGGTTAAAGTGGCATCCACTTGAACCATGGTGATCAATATGGTAGATCGACTTGTGGGAGACATAACTTTTGCATACAAGCTTTGATTGATGTCATTTTTGTCTTGTTGGAAAGGTATAACTATGTAGATAATTTTCAAGGTTGTTGGCACAAGCTTCTGACATTACAACCCCAATAAATGTCAGTTGATGTTTCAAAATGGATATAAAAGGTTCAAGACCCCAAATTCCCCTGCATGATAATTCCTTAAATTTTTTTACCATAAAAATACCAAGATAAATGAAAAATTTACTCAAATTTTTCCTATAAAAATATCAAGATGAATAACAAATTAAATATAAAAATAAATAACAAATTTCATGATAATCCAATCAAATCAACATTTTATAATTCACGTTTTATGTAGTTTCATACTTATTAATTAATATTATTGCAAACAAGATTTAATTACACATACTAGGTGAAAATGGTTTATCACTGATCGAACATAGAGAGAAACACCAAAATGCTTATTTATTTATTTTTTAAACTGATTTCATATCTCATAATGTCGTGAAATGCTATAGGAAAAATTGTTTATGTTGACCCAAAGTGTCTTGGGGAAAAGGACAAGACAGTGGCATGGATTCTAATAGAGAAAGCATATAGAGGTGGATTCCCAGATCATATTGAGTCCTGGGGTGAATTAAATATACATCAAAGACTTGATTTCTGGGGGGTATCATTTAGATGCTCTGCTTTCCATAGAACTGGTCACCTAAAAAGGAATTGCCCTCGTTGTCCGGGTGGTAGAACTAAGGAGAATAATGGGCAGGGTAATTTTTTCTCCAATCACTTGAACAAAGATCTAAATGGGAATGGGGGCAATAAATCTCAGTTTTACAGAAAGACAAAGCCTTCAGGTATGTCTTTTATATCATCCTCACATGTCACTTATCCTTTACTGTCTAAAAGCTTATCTTTAAAGGAAGGGTGCTTCACTTCTTATCCCTTGATTCCAATATCTCCTCTGGTGAATTATGATAAGCATCTTACCCTTCCTAAATCTCAATCTTTGAATAAAGTCTTTTCGGTTATCAATATTCAGAGAGCTGTTTCTCCTGATGGGAGAGTTGATAATCTTAATCCCATTCCGTATCCTCTTGAACCACATGTTGTAAAAGGAATTTGTTCCCCCTTACCTATTTCTCCTCAGTTTCTTGATGTTCCATCTACTTCTCATATCACTTACATCCCATCTTCATCCCCATCTCCTGTAAAAATTTCTGCTGAAGCAAAAGGGAAGGCGCCTTGTATATCTGTCACGCCTCAAAATTCACCTTCCTCATCTCCCATAAACTTTGTTGGTAGTGATTTAGACTTTTTGTTGAGGAAAAAATCACTAGAGTTGCATCCACTCACTATCCACAAACCTGATAATCCTTCTCCTATTATTAGTCCATCCTCCACTAGGAATACTATTGTTCGAAGAAAGCAAAACAGAGGAAGTAGGCATTTTCGAGGCAGGAATGATAATTCCCAGTCTGATTTCTGTGACCTCTCCCTAATTGACATCCCTATCATTGATCTTGTTGATAATAGGCCTCTTAGATCAAGCCAGGCTGGGAGTAGGCCTTCATGATGCACATCCTATCTTTGAACATTAGAGGTCTAGGGGTGGACCACAAATTCTTGGCCCTAAAGTATCTATTTTTGTCTTCTCAATCCAAGCTTCTCCTCATTCAAGAAACCATGAATGGAGTCCCTGAATCCATCTCATACTTTAGGAGAATGTTTCCTTCGTGGCATATAGCTACTACTGAGGCAAATGGTAAATCTAGGGGGTTGGATGTTCTATGGGATCCTGATTGGATTTCGGCAAGGGCATTCAGATGTTTTGCGAGCATCATTCTTTAGGAATTTTTCAGGGTTATCCAGGCTCTTTTCATATACTGAATGTATATGCACCTACAAGGATCGTTTTTCCTTCTGGAACCATCTCCTCTCTTCTAGAATTATGGAGATAGAATCAATGATGATAGCTGGGGATCTAAATTTTACTTTGACCTCAGATGAGGTTTGGGGATGTGGAAGCAAGATTGATCCGCTAGCAGGATACATAAAAGGGATTATGTTGCAACAAAATTTTGTGGATGTATACCCTGCTCAGATGGAACCTACTTGGGACAATGGTAGAACTGGAGCAGCATATATTGCAAAAATATTGGATTGATTTATAATTCATATTAGTCTTTTGGACCATCTGGGGGCCCCTCTCTCAAGTACTATAAAATGTTTCATCTCAGATCACAAACCCATATCTCTTGAATGGAGAAATCAAGGTTTTAGGAAAGGCTATCCTTTCTTATTCAACAGAGTCTAGCTGGAGGATGTAGAATTTAATGATCTTATTCAGAAACATTGGCTTAGTACCCTTCCTCTAGACCAGACTTCACCTTCTATGTCTTTCTTGAGTAAGATTATGACTCTTAGGAAAAGAGTTAAGGACTGGCAAGCTAGAAAGAGACTCTTGAACATAAAAGCACTGTCTGATATACAATTGTAATTGGATAAAACAACTATTAAATTGACTGACAATTCTATTCCTCTAGAATTACGCTATCATATCAAAGATCTAGAAATGAAGAAGCATAAGTTACTGACCATAGAATAAATGACCTGGAGGCTCAATAGTCATGAAATATGGCTAAAGGATGGTGATAAAAACACAAAATTTTCCATAGATTTGCAAACTCCAGGCGGGAAAGTGTTGTGCTGTACAAGAACCACCCATTTCATAAAAATTTTATACAAAATCATAATATGAAATGTGTCCCTCTTAAACTTATATGTGTGAATAAATTGGTATTAATCCATCATTAGAAAACCCTTATCAAAAGGTTTAATGAAAATGATATACTTTAAGAACCTTTTGAAAATAAATAAAGTGCGGCTTTAAAACTATTATAAAACTCTTCGTTATTGCGATAAAGCGATCAGAAGATCGCATATCACAATAACAAGGGAAAATATATTTAATGACACATCCTTTCTCTCCGATCCGAAAAGCATATTGCAATCGGATATCGGAAAGGGAAAATGTCAAAGCAACAATCTAAAAAAGCCTCCCCCATTTCTCCGATGTGATAAAGCTATCACCATCGGCAATCGGCAATAACATTCAACACATGATTAAAAGGCATACTCGAATCCTTTGATGCGAAAAGGCATATCACAATTGGCGATCGGCAAAATCACAGTGGCATGGTGATAAAGCCTAAACCCATTCCCCGATTGTGATGCATTAAATGAGGCGCATAGTTCGAAAATGAATTTAAAAGGTTTGCATGCATTATATCACCTTTCGGTGATCGGGGGTATTTTAAACAAATATTAAAGCCTTTCACTTCATGTTATCTCTCTGATTTGCGATTTACTTCTAATTATCCATCAAAGAAATCTAAGCCACATTTCAATCAATCATTGGGCATATAAATGACGTGATGGACATTTAAAACCTCCTTTACCATGACTGACAGGATAAACGACTAATCAATGAAGCAGTTAAGGAAATATTTTTCTGTAGATTTTATCTGCGGCAATTTCTCTATAATCCATTATCACTTGTGGATCAACGTAATTCTTTCATATCAGTCTATAAAAGCATTTCTCTGTATCACGTTTTTCTCTTCGCTTGTGCAAAACTTTGCTCAAATAAGAAATTTGAAACATATGGGGAAGAAATCAAAGAAATCTGCAGCTGCGGCTCCTACAACAGTAATGCAACCAGCCAAGGATCTAGGGCCAAGCAAAAAAGGGTTAATCTCAGACACTACATTCCTCGGCCTTGGAAATACTAGTTGGGAGAGCATTTACAATTTAATTGAAGCAGAGGAGCCTGAGGAAGTATCAGAAGAAGCTACAACCGACTCAACTAATAAATCGAAAGCATCCCTCAAGGATTTAGCTTGTTCATATTTACACAGAATAGCAGCACAAGAAAAGATTCTTCCATACACTGACGTAGTGAGATGGGTGGTGGAAGAAATTCCAGTTTCAAACAGAACATTTTACACAATTAACGGGAGTATTTTTGGCTTCTTTTAGCCTGATGATTTAAGGAAAATGTATCACTTGCCTAAACCTGAAAAGCGATACAACAAAGCCTTCTTGGAAAAGTTTGCGAATGAAAATGAGATAGAATCGGCCCCGATTAAACAGTGGAGACATAATCCCGACAATCACAAACACGAATCATCAGTTAAGTACTCGGTGGACTCATTGGCTTCTCCTTACTTTTATGCCGGAGCTATGATTGTAGAATGTGGGGGATACACGAGTCTTCTAAATTCACCCTTGAAATGGTCCCTCTAATGGAAGCAGCAGTCAATAGTTATATGATGGATTGGGAAAACATATTTTCCGACAAATTGGCCGCAGCGATTCTGGAATTTAGATCAAATTAACGCAAAACTACCAGGACCATTCCCCCTTTTATTATAGTGCTTATATTATGGATACTCTCTGTTTTAACTTTGAATATCTGGTACTCTGCTAGAGATGGACTCCCTAGGACCCTAAGCCAATCCACATTTATTATCAAATGTTATGGAAAGCTCACTACAAAAATCATTTGTACCAAATCTGTAATGGTTTTATGCTGCCTATCTACTATGCTATTTTTGATAAACCTGCCCTTACGATTTTTGAGGAAGCAGGGATCGACTTAACTGCTGTAGCAAATTGGTTCGGAGAAGACAAATTCACCTATATAAGGCTTCTTGGTAGCCTCACAAAACCCCATGTTCTTCGTCTGTATGTGCCCGATAAGCTGCTAGCTCAGGAATTGGCCTACCAAATAACAACAGAAGGGACATTCAAAACTCTTAGAAACTCTAAGAAACAAGTATGGCCTACATTTCCTCTAAGATGCGGTGTCTACACTCTTCATGATTACAAACACACAAAAAAGGAGGCAGAAAAAATACAAATGCTCAATCTTGCAACCATCCCCAACAGATAATATGATCCTAGAAAGGTTGCCTATAATGTTCTTGAACAAGCCAATATTACAAGGTTTGATCATGAAAAGGATGAATTTGATGACCTGTTTTCTTCAACAAAAAAATTATTTCAGGTAAAAACATTGGCCAGAATCAAATATAAAGATGAAGGGCTGGAAGAGTTCAATAGGGTCAAAGAACAGAGGTTGCAAACTCTGCCTCTGGACTTATTAGCTACCACCCCAGTAATCTAGTCAAGCGAGCCAGAACAACAAACTAGTGTCAAACCTCCTACTGTGGAAAAAATTCCTAAGAAAGGAAAAGAGCAAGAAAAGGAACAGGAAAAGGGCAGTGAACACATGATTACAGATACTCAAATCAATCCCAAGCTCCTTAAAGAATGGCAACAATTTGATTCTATTATAAGTAATCCTGAGACTTCACAGGGTTTTAATACCCCTGAAGTGGCAATTGGTCATAAGACACCAACAAGTACAGTTCCAATTGAAGGAACCAACAGCCTACCTACCCGCAAGGACATAGAGATAATTCCTAAGGATCCATCGGATGAAATCATTTTGCAGATAGAAGAAACACCACCATTAGATGTCTTTTACAGTCCTAAACATAGGGCAGTAATAAAAAGGAAAAGGAAAAAGAGAGGGCTTGATAAATCTTCCCTTTTACCTGCACAGACAGAGATGGCTAATGTGGTATGGAAAGAACAATTCAATCCCTCCGAAGACCTCACAAAAATCTCTCAATACATCGAGGCTTATTCGGCAGCCACTATGGATAAAGCATCAGAAGTGAGCAATCTACTCAAAGAAAAAGATCAGTTAATTGTTTCATGGAAACACAGATATCGGAAAAATAGCAAATAATATAGCAATTGGAATAGCAGTGCAGCAGTGCAGCAGCAAGTAAACAACCAACTAAATGAACAATTTCTCAAGGAGAAGTAGAGGATAGACCAAAGCACAGTGCAGAAACAAAAGGAACTATCAACAACATTGGCCAAGCTGAAGACAATGAATGAACAAATGAGTAAAACAAAATATGAGCAAATCGCTCAATTATCACGATAGATAGAGAAGTTCAAGAGTTTTCCTCAACCAACAGAGTTTGGGTCTAAGGCTCTTCAGATCAATAAAGCATTGATTAAACAACTAAATTTACTATGTCATAATATTTCTCTTGCTGAACCCCTCTGTGAGATTGCTTCATCAATGATTGACAAATCAGTCGACGCCAGACAGAATTTGGAACAGGCCGATGAAACTTTAACCAACTTTCTTGCTTAGCAAGAAACCACTGAAGGGCAAGCTGCGAATGTGCCTAAAATTCTAGAATCACACAAGGAGATTCCTTTTCTAGAATGGCAATCGCAATTGATGAAGCAGAAAGGGAAACTTCAAGATGCAGATTAGCAACTAGTAATTTGATTGAGTTAATCAATGATACTCTTTATTTGTCTAATTTGATTTTATAGTGAACTCTAGGTAAATTGCTGTCAGCTAAAGCATTGGAACAGACATGCAACCAATAATTGGAAAAGAAGGAAAGGTTAATCGGCAACATCCAAAGTTTAACTTGGGATACCTTTTGGTTCTTCCTAGTTAAACCATACAGTCAAAAAGCAGCACTCAAATGTTTAACCGATGCAATCGGTTACATGATTCCCAAAATTCATGATGCTACGTATTTAGCCCAACTACATTCTCCTCTAAGTCACCCTCCAGAATTGCAACCAATTCTTGCTGTCTGCCAGCTCAAGCCAAAGGATGATCGGCCGAAACAGTGAATCATGCTACAGACTACAAACAGATCTATTTCAAGGAGATCTTCATGATTTGATTATACCACCTAATAGAATTTTTATTGCATAATTAGTTAGCTTAGATAGTATTTATAGACCCTTTCATGTCTTTAGAAAGGGTCCTAAATTTTTGTATAAAACTTGGATCGAGAAGTCACACTATTGTGCTTCTGATATATTTTTTATGAAGACTGGGCCTATATTCTGAATTTGAATGAAGAATGCTTTGATGAGATATGCACTATTGCTTTTTTGGAAAGTATTTCTGAGTTAGAAGACAGAATCTGAATGCGATTGATATTAGAATGGATTCGAATTACATATGGTACTATTATCTATGTCTTTTCTCCATTCTTTCATATGAATCGATTGAATCTTGCTATTATTGGATATATGTATGTGTTTTAACATCAGTATTTATACTTATCACTATTGAATGTCTAAGGAATGTTATTCTTTCAATCGTATTTATGTCAATGATATATGAAGAATAGTGTAATATTGTTTTAAATCATTACTTTGTTCAACTATTTGAACAAATTAATTATCATACGAATGAACATCTTTGTTTATCAATAGAGTCATCTATATGCCTATTTGTAAATAAAGATCATCAAAAGTTACACTAGATTGGAAATTCCCCGGGGTAGATTAGTTGTTTATTATTTTGCAATTTAGAATAAAACATCCATCCATTATCATTAGATAATAGAAAATCAACCACTTATCGATCCTATTTACCAATCATTGGGAAACTGGTCCCATTATATCCAGTCAAAGCCACCATTTCGCAATCTCTTAGTATTTTCCCCATATCTTTATGGAAAACTAGAACCCTCATAAAATCATCATTTTTTCCTAGTTAGTATTCCATAACAAAAACTTAACGTGGGAAAATTTGCAAAAGAGGAATTGGTCAGGCCCTGGAATATCTTTAAGCTGCAAAGCAGAGGCTGAAAACAACCTTCACATGTTTTTGCATTGCTATCACTCTCTATAGATTTGGAGGAACATTGCTACCTTTTTTGGTTTCAATTTTGTTCAGTACCGATCACTAAAAGAAGAACTGTTTTGGTGGAGCAACTAGAAAGCTACTTGGAGACCTATTCCTCAACTAGTGTTTTAGGCTATCTGGAAATAGAGGAAGAAAACTTTGTTCCATAACAGAAAGGAATCTTTTGGATCCATTTTTTCAAAACATCATCACTCTTTATAACTCCATCCCTCTCAAGGAATCACAGCATAAGTCAGGAAAATCTAAGGAGCAGACAACAAGTCAAATGAATCTCCCAAGAGCTTATTTTGATGGGGCGGCCCAAAATGGTATATGCACATGTGGGGTTTTCATAGTGATGAAAGAAGATCAACATTTTTATATATACTGGAATGGGGGAAAAGGAACTAACAATAAGTCCAAGGCTATGGCGCTATCAGGGTTATTATACTTTAGCTTATTCCTAAATATTCCATCTTTAAAGATCTATGGAGACTCTAAAATAATTATTGATCATGTCACAACAAAGATTATTCTAAAAAATCAACGCCTTTCTGGATGGATGAACAGAATAAACACATTGTGGAAAATGAGAAAGGATTATTCGATTCATCATGTCAACAGATCCCAGAATACTCAAGTTGATGAATTGTCAAAGAGAGGACTCATGACTCAATTGGGAAATTGGAAAATGGACATAAAAATGGAATCTAAAACATTTGCGATTCAGGACATTTCTCTACCTCGCTCATAATTCTCTTGCTTCATATCATCCCCTAGGTATGTTTCTAAGCAATATTTTTTGTACATAAGGCATTCTCTTACCCAACTGGAAGCATTCGACCTCTACAGAGGTATTTTCTTATCCAAGCAATCAAACTGGTAAAGCAGTGCTTTTATCTTTGATGTATTGCACATGGATATTTCCTTTTCCAGTACACTTAGGTACTTTTGTCTTTTAGGCGAAATTACTTCACACTATTTCCAATCTGGATGCTCAGCCATGCGATTTTTCCATCTTAGACTATACTCATGTATTTATATGCTATTTGGTTTATATTACTATCAAGCTTTTTTTGTACTGAAAAAAATCGAATGTATGAATGTATAATATGTTTCAATTTAAGAAGGGCATTTCAAGTGGGAAGGGCATTTAGGATGTGTATGTTTTTACCAGTCATAATTGATTGTCTTAGGAAATGTGGTAAAGTTCATTATATGATTATCAGGGTGACTTTATGTTATACAAACATATGGAGAAAGAGTTTTGCCACATTTAAATATAAGTAAATGCATTATATGAGTTATAATAATTTTATTTAAAGGATAATTTAATTTATTATTATGTTACTGCTTGCATAGTAACATCTATGATCGCTTCTAAGTTATTAATCTAGATTGTATTGTGGAATTTTTACTCTGTATCGTGAATTTTTTTTCAAATTTCTTAAGTTAATTATTGCTTTTAATCTTTTTATAAATGGTGACATTAGCACGACACCACATTTTCAACGATTGATTTCGAGAATGAACGCCATTTTATATGACATGATATTCATATTTTTGGGTATGGCATTAATATTCTCTGGCATGCCATTAATATTCTTTGTTCCTTTGAAATTTTTTTGTTTCAAAAATTTATCATCTTGTGGCACCCTTATCTTCCATTTAGTAATGACGTAATTCTCAATGCAGCAATCAGGAGGTCGAAACAAATTCAAGTCGGGGCGAGTATCATTTTTCCATTCCAAATTTTCCAAAAAAATACTTTCCAACTCATCGCATTTGATCCAGGCGAAGTTAGGTATTCAGCTTCTAGTAAAGTCAAGAGTGAAATAGAAAACAAAAATGAGGAATTCCCGACCTCTGTCTCCAAGTCGGGGTTGACCTCCCGTTGGTTCCAATGGGGGACCAAGAGTTATATAGATTTAATTATGTTAAGTCTTTTAAAAAAAAAAGGTTTCACTTTTATTTAAAAAAACATAGTTGGTTTACACTTGTTCTATATATTAAATTAAAATTTAATGGAATGGACCAATAGTGAAAATATAGATTGGTTATATTTTTTTATAATTTTCCAAAAAGCTTAGATTAAATTTTAAAAGGGCTATATTAAATTAAAATCTAGTGTATTCACCAATGGTCTAACTTGTGACCTAGAAGAATTCAAATCTTTTCCTTATTCATGGAATCTTTTTCATTTAAATCTAAGTTCCTTCGATTATTACTCCAACTGAAATAGATAATGTGTTTAATATCTAATTTTATTGTATTTTCATGAATGCCAATTTTCATAAATGTCACCATTGCCTTTAAAAGAGTACACACTTTGTTTTTTCCTCTTTGGGCAGAAACATTATTTAAATCAATACTTATTATTCAATATTTAATTAAAAATTTAATTATATTAAATCTCTTATTCTTTAGAAGGTGTTTTTGGTGTTAAAAGGTGGCAATGTATCTACTATGGATGTAGTCGAGGATTGTTGGAGAGCAAGGTGAAAGTGGAACCAACCATAAGAAGTTCCCAAAGGATGAGTATTAATACATTTCGCAGAGCTATATTGGAGTATTCGATATCTTGATTCTTTTGCATGGGAACATGCTTACAAAGCATTCAAACTTTAAGTGGCTTCCAACGACTAAGTTCGAGTTTCAGCAATGAGCCGACTTGTTAGGTAGTCAGACCAAATCTCAAGTGGGGCTTCGTATTGTGATCAACGCATGGATCTGAAAGAATTGAGTGCTAGTTTAGAATAAGCTTATGGCTTTCTCTAAATAGACTTCATAAAAAAGAGGACATGTAATGGAATGCCCAGATGGAGTTAGCATAGTCGAAAGTGTTGGAGTTAGGATTTCATTAAGAAATGAAGGAAGACCAAGGCCCGACCCTGACCTCTCGACGGCTCCATTAGGACTAATGTCACAAAGTTTGAAGCTGAAATATATCTTCAAGTTCGAGTTAAGTTCAGTAAATTTTGGCCAAATTTGTTTTTCTATATATTTTTTACTTTATTTTAATTTACCGAGTCTATGATGTTTCAATTTTTCAGTATTTTGATGTCTTATTTATTATCATCTCAATTCACTCCACTAATTCAATTTGGATCGTTAGTCATGGCAAGGGTAGGTTTCAAATTTTACCTCTGTAACGACTACACACACAGTCACCATTGTAATGAAAATGCGCACATAAATCTAGCGTATGCCTCCAAAAGTCAATGATTGTAAGTAAATTGTGTTCCAAAATAACACCGACATAAAGATCCAACGTCTGCCTCCAAAAGATTGTATGTAAAGTGTGTACCCAAAAAACAATTGTCACTTTGGTAGCTTAGGCTAAAACACCTTATCCCATCCCATTTTAGTTCAATCACAAAGTTGTACCAGTTATATTATTTACAATGAATTTTATATTAAATTTTATACTTTTAAAATTTGAATACAGTTAAAATAATTTTATAAACATTTTTATCTAAACTAATATGTTATTATTATTTTAAATTAAATAAATTATAATTTTATATATATCTTATATTATATATATTAATAACGAACCTCATTCGAACTTTATTAGGAAATTCAAATTCGAATCCAACTACTCGAATTTGAAACCGACCCATATGACATAGATTAAGACCCACTGCTCCCAAATGTGCTGTCTCGATTCTCAAATTTTGGACTCTTGGACACAAATTTGAGGTCGGTTTTCAGTTTATACAGACGTATGAACTTGGCCCTTTCCCGTAGTATAGGAGGACACTCAGAATGTTAGTTGAAAGAGAGATATGGATTGTGAATAACGTAGGAGAAAGAGACATTCACGAAATAATCCATTTGACATCAAAATTTCCTCTTAATTTTATAAGATTAACACTTGTGCCCATTTATTTTCTTTATTATCTTATTTTTATAAGATTAACACTTGTGGCAATGATATTTTTATGGTAAAGTTTTAGGATATTTAAAATATAAACTTTTATTACGTAATATAAACAAAATATTTTTTTATTAAAAATTTGATATAAATAGATTTTATTAAAATATTAAAATAATATTTTTTTAATATATGGTTAATTATTTCAAATAATTTAATTTTCATAGATATTATTTCAACTAAATAAACCAAAATCACACAATTCATCTATGCAAATAAGCATTGACATGACATCATGTGGCTTTTGTTTATCAAAACAAATAGTCTCATGAGTAGGTTTAAAATCTAAAATTGATCTCATTTGTCAATTGAAAATTGGATAGTACTTATTTATTATTTTTATGTAGATTCTTATATGTAATTTTACTTTTCTAATTTAATTTGAATATGAGAACATTCAAAGGTTGGACAACACGCATGAGAGCAACTCTTACATATTCCTTCTTTTTTTCTCCTCCTTTTGTTGTTGCATGAGATAAAACTCAATAATAAATATCAATAATGATAAGAAATGGTAAGACGTTATTTGATATGCCAAAGCTTCATAACCAACAATCACTTGGGTGGGGAACGTGGAGCAAGTGCTACAAAACATGTCTAGTATTCTTAATCTAATGAAGACTTTGAGTCTCCTTCTGTCTTATATAAGATCCACTATTTGGTTCTCCCAGGGAAATAGGAAGAAGCCTTCTTGAACTGTAAAAATAGATTTTGTCAACTTGGTCATGCTAAGTGCCAAGACGCTGAAATCATTTGGCAAAGCCTTGACCATCCCGAAAATACATGGTTTACATGAATGAAGGTCAATAACAACAAGAGGCTTTCATCATGGAGGAGCTCTTTAGATCATTGTCATTATCCCTTCACCCTTCCAATGGATCCAAATGAGCTTAGTAGTTTGTTTTGATGTGGAAGAATCACACACTAAGAGAGTCGGAAAGTGGTGTTTATGACTACAAATTTTTGAACAATTTTCCTGTGTGCTTGAACTACTAGTAGCCATTATAGTTTATGACTAGGAGTTTAGATCTTTCCCATTAAATTTACAATTTCAAATTTATTTTACTTGTCAACATTAACATTTGATTTTTTTATTATTAATTGTCAAATATATATAAAAAACGATTTTTTTAATATGAAACGTAAAATTGCAAGCCTATGCCATGTTCATCCATATCCACTCTTGATTTGAGTGTACCCTTCAAATTTGGCTCTTGATATCACTCAAATCAGTAAAAACATATAATTTTTATATCTTAAAAAAGTCGAGATCTTAATGAGTTTAGAGTTAGAAAACTTAACTTTCTGGAACTCAAATCAAAGAGTTAGGAAACTCAACTTTATGGAACTCAAATCAACATTTTAAGAGAGTCCAAAACCTACGAACCTCGAAATTCAAATACCTAACCTTCCATGTTGCATGTTATATATTTATAAATTTTTTGGTATGAAGTTATTAACCTATTATATATTTATAATGATTTTTTGGTGTGAAGTTATTCAATTAAGTTGAATGATGGACTTCCTTACTAGAAAGCATTTGATAATTAATATTGAGATTCCACTTAAACTAAAAACTTAGTTAATTCATTAGTATACTAATAGAAACTTACATTAAACAGTCACTATAAATTGAATTCCTATTTCTTGAATCCAAAACCCTTAGCTTGGAACATATTTATAATATCCCTTCTGTCTTTTGGAGGTTTGGCCTCGGGTTTGCTTAGGATATTTCTTTCTGTCCTTTGGATAATTTCTACGATTTTTGTAGAATGTTTCTCTGAATTCTCTCTTTGCTCTTTTCTTTGCTTTTCTCCTTTTCACCAAAGGATCATCTGTTGTCAGTCCATACTTACTGCAAATGGACTTCTTATCTGGTAATCTGGAAAGTTTTTCTAGAGATTTATTAACTTTTGAGCTAGTACAGAGACTTACCAGGGTCTTTGTGATGTGAGCATATATCTCTCCCCATGTATAAGACTCAAAAGGTAATTGGAAGACTTCTTGTAGTCTGATGTAATCTACAAATCTGGATGGCAGTGCTACAAGGTAAACTTGTTTCCATAACAGGTTCTTTGAATCTTTGACTTCGTAGATCCACTGCATCCAATCTCCGTGGAAGTCTTCAAATTGGGACATTTTATGGCACTTCAGATTCATTAGAATAACTTCATTTTTATCTGCAATTTCTGTTTTGCTACAGAACCAATGTTCTAGGATCATTGATGTCATTGCTCCTATCATATTGCTGGTAGTAGAGCCATCAGGATTATGGATGGCATCTCCATTTTCATCTTTTAGTACTTCTTCTTCCGTTTTTGCAATTAGCTTTGGAGATGACTCTGTCTCCCACCACCTAAGAAGTGTTCCTGTAAAACATTGTATGATAGTCCTGCAAGCATCAATCTCACTTTTTCCCCTAAGACATATGAGTTTGTATTCTGTATACATCATATCTATCATTTGTCTAATTTAACCGACACTCATGTTGTCAATGTTCCATTCTCTGTGAGATTCTGGAAAAAAGGTGTGAGCTTCAGGAAGCTTTCCTTTGCCTTCAATATTAGGTGATGTATATTTACTAAACCTATGCTCAAGAGGCTCATAAATAGGAAAGATTTATGTATCATGATCTTTCTGTGCTTTTTCTTCTTCATTATCCTTAAATAAGGATGCAATAGTGACTTTTTCAGTAGCCTCTGATTCTGATGATGTGGCTACTTCCTTGGGGAATAATGCTGGGAACCTATTAATGGGCTTAATAGGATCTTGAATCTTTATATTCCTTTTAACAAGAAATGACTTAGGAACTGGTCTTTCTATTTTTGACAGATTCATTTTTTCTACTGTATTTGTTAGACCAGAAATGAGACTTTTAGTTGTATCCAGATGATCAACTAATTTTTCTTCTACTCCTTCTATCTTTGATAAATATTCTTTAGCATATGAATGAATAACAGAAGAATCATACTGTACATTATTCAAACATCTATTTACATCATTTATTGATACTTGAACAGTATCAATTTGTTCTCTGAATTCTGTTGATTTGGCTACATTTATTTCTAGGCCTTTAATTGCAGTGTTTGTCTAATTCAACTGTTCACTGGTCTTCTGTATTCTACCATCAATGCCTAAAGAATTGTAATCTTTCTGCACAAGTGGGATGGCTTTAGCTGCATTCTGGTTTTCTCCTATAACAATTCCTTTAAAAGGAGGAAATGTTGATGGAGTTTCAACTTTACTTCCATCTAATGCAGTCCAAGCATGTTTATTTGCTAAAGTGTTTGATGTAGAACCAGTCAAAACATTTACTGGGGAAACATTATCCTTCCAAGAATAGAAAGATATCCATGTAGTATTTACTTCCATAAAATGTTTCCAATCTTCAGCTAATTCTTTTTTCTCTTGGGGAGTATAGTTTCTATTAAATTCTTCTACTTGGGGATTGGTGAACACATCCCAATTAATCATTTCTTTCATCCATTTTGCACTAATTTCAGACTTCAGGCATCCATCCATGAGAGAAAAGAATTTGTGCATCTCCATTACAACAGGCTTTTTGTAGTTGTCAGGAACTGGGCGAAACCTACATTTTGGTATGAGGCCATCTGCTTGCTCAAGGAATCCTAGACCATATTTGGGCTTAGCAGGTCTCATTAGACACATCATTTCAGTTGGCCTTGGGTCTTCTCCTTCCAATGTAACAATCTCATGTATCATGAGTACAGGATCAGCATCCTGCTCATGAGGGAAAGGAATATCTGAGAATTTGGGATTTGGGCATGGATTAATAGATGTCGAAGGAGGAGCTATGCGAGATCTGGGATTATGGTTGGCATGGATTGCAGTTTCGGCAAGCTTAAGTAAATTGACACTGTTTTGGCATTCTGGACATTTAACTTCTAAAGAGGCAAAATTAACAATTTGTGCAAACTCAAATAAGGAAATATGTTTACAAGAGGATAATGAACTGGAACAAGCAGTATCTACAGCAGAGGGATCTCTGTAATATTTAGACTTTTTACAAGTAGCTTCAATACCTCGGCGGTCAATATTGGATCTTCTCGGAAAGGATATGACTGTAGAAGATAAATTTTCTGTGATATCAGCTGAGGTGATTTTCTTTGGCATGAGAGGCTTAGGATTATTTGGTAACCAGTGCTCAAGGAAGGTCAAGTATTCCCACCTGATAGTTTGATGCTCTATTTTCTGATTTTTAGGATCATTCAGAACAACAACACTAGACTTGGAATCACGACTGGGAGTATGGCGGATGGTTGGCCATAGAGTATTGGTATGGAGAAAATAGCCTTTGGTTTGGATGGATATGTTATTTCTCTTCTTATGCATATTGAAACCAGTGGTTTTGATTTGGAGCTGTAGAATCTGGTCAATGGTTTCATTGAATGTATAGATAGAGAAATTTGGAAAACAATCAAAATAGACTGGGCCATGAGACAATGGAGCAACAATTCCGCCAATTAAGGAATCAATATACTTATTGTGTTTCAGATCTCAGACAGTGGCTAATACATAAGTATTTATCCCTTGGTGTGTCAAAGGGTTGACTCCTACTCTTATGCATCCTAAATGCAGGTAATTTGCTTTTAGTCTTTTGGCCTCTACCTGTAACTCTTTAGGATTTAACAGAGAAATGGTCTGTATATTATCAGAGTTTTCTTGGATTTGACTCACAGACTCTTTAATACTAATCCTAGTGGCAACTTTTAAATGAAATACAGAAATATCATTATATACTTCTGAGGGAGCTATAGCAGGAAATTTCCAATGGGCAGATGGCTGGGGTTCTTCATACTCAAGTTCAATGCTATTTAAGACACGACTGGAACTTGAAGCAAACATATCTCTTAATGGATTTTCTTCATCCTTATATTCTCTCTCTTCTAATTCATGGAAAGAAACTGATTTCCAGAATGAACCCATTCTCTATGAGTATAAGATTTTAGAATACCGACCTTCTGAACCAGACATTATTGGCTATAATACTAAATTTAAGCAGGGGCTTCTGTCACAAGCTTGCTACTTCCTGTATCTCTTCGTTTATCTTTGATAGCCAACTCCTTGTGAACCAGTGGTGAACTCAGTGCAAACCTACTCAGAACTTTCACGCTCTCACGGCCTCAACAATGACTTCCTTGCCTAACAATGGGCTTGGCGTTCCTTCGTTCCTTTGGCGAACCTCTGATGAACTTCTTGCGAACTTCGTATGAAAGATCACAAATAACTACTACCACAACAAACAATATAAATGAGCAAGGTATTCAAATGCAGAATGGTGTACTCATATTATTTCAAAATGGATATCAAAATTTTTACAGAGAGATTCTTTATCAGAGATTGACTATCTTCGTATTTATTGGAATTTATATTGTTAGCACGGAACAAGCAATACTGAAGGCTACCTGGTGAAAGATAGGCTCTGCCTCATAATATGGCTCAACTCATATACAGACTTAAAAACTTCTAAAATGATTCGGTCACTTTAGGTTCTCACCAGTGTCGAGCACACTGATGTGCAGGCTCCCAAATCACCTAAAGACTTGAGTTCTTCTCGTGATGCAAGCAGATCAGACTGAATGTCCATAGTTGCAGAGTAGGAGAGGTCCTCGACACAATGACTCTAACAAACTCTAAGACTTGATCTAACTCTGAATGCCTCAACAATGAGCCTTACCCTCATTATATAGGAA
This sequence comes from Pinus taeda, assembly GCA_000404065.3. NCBI lineage: Eukaryota > Viridiplantae > Streptophyta > Pinopsida > Pinales > Pinaceae > Pinus > Pinus taeda. The sequence continues at coordinate 69,787 of APFE031075249.1, read as the reverse complement.
ATGAGAGAGGACAAGCGTTACCGTAGGCCATCAGTGGACTAACTGAAAGGTGGATGGAATCATTTCTTTTAGGTAATGCCAGAGTGACATCCGCACAAGATTCCAGTCTGGAAAAGCTAATATTACGAAAAGAGATTCTGATAGTACAAAGTGGATGCCTTTATTAAAGCCCACTAGAAAAGACCGAAAGTAAGATGCATGAATTATTTACACAGTGGATGCTTTAGTACAGCAAAGGCCACAGGAAATCTGATCATAATTTATCCCTTGTGATTGGTCCTCATTATTACACAATGGATGCTTTTTACAGAAAGCCCATGTGAACCATCAGAATATTGTCAGTTCAGGGAATCTATTTCTTTTGTGTATATCCTGTGAACAATCATAGGTTTCCCCAAAACAATTTGATATTTTACTTTAGTTAAAACTAGCCACTCTAAATGTTCTCTCATGTATTCTTCGAGTGAGTAGTTTATATTATGGGATGGTGATCACACTTTCTGTCATATTTTTGACAATTTTGTAGATAGGGTGAAAGCATTATTCAAGATGTTGTTCAATAAATAAATTACAATGGCTTTTGCAATATTGCTCGTGCCATACTGGGTCCATCGCAGTTCTGCTAACACCATAATCATTCCACCAATCTCTGAACCATTTGCATTGCTGATATGCCTGGTAGTGGCCAACTGTGCTGAATTTCAACTTTGTATAGTGAGTTTCCATTTTGTCATCAACTTTAAGAAAATCCCACCAAAGTTGTTTATAACCTGCAAAGTTATATACGGTGTCAGGAAAAATAATATTTGGGTCATTCCTTGGCCAGCGAGCAACAGGCTGAGTTGGATAATGTCCTGGTTCGTTCCAAAGATCTCTTGTTCTATAGATGCAGATGAATCTTTCATGTATGCTCGTGCTGGGTCCTCCATGGTACCAAATGGTAGCAATATCATGAAAATTTTTTTCCAAAGCTTGTTGTGCAATATCGACATCTCTATGTGCTTTCTCATAACTCATATCATGAATCCACTTGCTTCCTTTAGGGTACACCTTCCTTTCTAGTACAAAGTGTTGGATGTCAGTGTGAGGTTGCAAGTTGGCATCCAATACTTTCGTATTTCTGAGCTGCCAAGTGGGTTTCCAATTTCTTTTATATTCTTTCCGGTCTTGATTATCTGGGAAAGTCCTTAATACCTCTTGTCTTTGATTCTGATCCCACTTTGTGACTATCATCATGACATGTCCTTTTGATTCAATATATTCCCTGCTGAGAAAATGAGGGAGACTGTTTTCTTTTCCTTTAATGTGCTCAACTTGAAAATCAAAGTTGGAAAAAAGTGCTTGCCATCTGGCAAACTTTGCTTCTCTGGCTTTCTTGATGTCTTTTGTCAATACTTTCTACAAATCTGATGCATCAGTTCTTAGTAAAAAAGGTTTATTAATAAGATATACCTCAAACTTACTGATACAGTTCCATGTTGCCTTGACTTCTTTTTCTATCGTGGAGTAATTCTGTTCAGCTGGATTCCATACTCCATATGCAAATTGAAAAATTTGTTCATCATCTCCAACTTTCTGCTTTAAAATACCTCCCCATCCAACATTACTTGCATCTGATTCCACAATCTTAAATGCAAATCATCAGCAACATATAAAATAGGCAAAGTTTTTACCTTGGCTTTAATGTTCTGTACTGCCTTTGTATGGACATCTCTCCATTCTGGGGGGTTCTTCTTCAATCTTTTATTTAGTATCCTTCTATCAATTACACAGTCCTGATAGAAATTGCTGACATAGTTGAGACAGCCTAAGAATCTTTGCAGCTGATTCTTCTCTGTTATGACATCAAGAAATTTATCTGGAAATTCTAATGCACATTTTTGCAGTGAAATCTGGCCATTGCAGATTGTGTGTCCCAGAAATTTGATAGTGGTTTGGAACACCTCTATCTTTTTCTTGCTAAGAACAAGACCATTGTGTTTGACTAAGTTTCTGAAAATATTTACATGCTTGAAATTCTCCTGAATATTCTTAGAGAATATCAACACATCATCTATATATACAATAATCCAGTCAAAATACGGCTTAAATTTTTTATCCATTATCTTTTGGAATTTTGATGGCGCATTCTTCAGTCCAAAAGGCATTAGATTCCACTCCTAGTGGCCTACTGGTATACTGAAAGCGGTTTTGAACTTATCTTTCTCTGTAATGGCAACTTGCCAAAATCCTGCCTTCAAATCAAACTTAGAAAAAATCTTAGCTCCTGCTATCCTTCTGATCAAATCTCCATTGTGTGGCATGGGATATGTGTCATCTACTAAGACTGAATCCAAAGGCTTGTAATTTATTACTAACCTTGGAATTCCTCTGATCTGTTCTGCTCTCTTGTTCACATAGAACCCATAATAGTTCTAGGGACTGTCTGATTCTCTATTTAGCTTTTTATCAAGGAGCTGTTGGATCTCTTTTTCATAGAGGTCTCTATATTCTTTACTCATGGGTATTTCTCTTCTCTTACAAGGCTTGCTAACATATCTTCCTTATAAGGGAGCTCGACTGTGTGCTGCTTCCTATGCCAAAATGCATTAGGTTCTTCGGAGCATCATTCTTCTTCTATTTTCTTCTTCAAATACTCGATTCTTCTTTTTACTTGAGGATGTTTGAAATGTTCTTCAATTCTGAGGTTGGATTTCAGATATTTCAGATCTGTCAATCTTGCTTCGGCTTTGTCCAAATTTTGCATAGTTTGGACCATCTTGGAAATCCTTGGATTTGAAATGTATGGCAGTTCAATCTTCTTTCTTGTCCCTTTAGATGTGGGGACTGATATGAAATATCCGACCTTTCCACTTTTCAATCTTAATGAACCATGAGGTTCAACAGCTGCCAGGAAAACATTTCCAAGAATGCAATCAACAGGAATATCTGCAACTGCAAATTTTAAGTTAATGCAGTGCTGCTCAAAACATAGAGATGCTTTGGGTACTTCATACATGAGCTTTTTTTTTCCTAAGCCCACCACTTTTCTTTCTGCAGCAACCCAATATTTTGTTGGAATGGTCTTCATGTTGAGAATGTTTATATCTGCTCCTGAATCAATAAGAGCAACCAATTCAAACATTTCTCCTTTGATGCATATATTAATCCTGGCATGATGCTGTTGATAAGAGATGGTCATTATCCTCATCTCTTTGAATCCAAAATTTGGATCTTTGAATCCAAAATTTGGATCTTTGAATCCTTCAGCAACTTCAATTTTTTGATTACTGCTGTAATGAGCAGTATCCAATGGATGGTCTTCTTCTTCTTCTTTATTAACTTTCTACTTTCCCTTTTGTAGTTCTGCAATCTGAGACTTTATAGCAGAAATCTCTTATTTGAGATTGTGAATCTCACGACTCACTTCTCCCAAGGTGAGTGATCTCACCCTGCTAGGTTTCTCCTGATGCCTTTGAAATGATTTAGTATTTCTTTCAAATGAGGCATCAATAAATAAAGATTTCCTACCTGAATCTTTTGAGGCTTTGGATTTGAGCTGGTCCATGAATGCTTTAGTTAAATCCTAAAGATTTACAGGTAGAGGCCAAAAGACTAAAAACAAATTACCTGCATTTAGGATGCATAAGCATAGGAGTCAACCCTTTGACACACCAAGGGTTAAATACTTACGTGCTAGCCACTGTCCAAGATCTAACACACAATAAGTATATTGATTCCTTAATTGGCGGAATTGTTGCTCCATTGTCTCATGGCCCAGTGTATTTTGACTGTTTTCCAAATTTCTCTATCTATACATTCGATGAAACCATTGACCAGATTCTACAGCTCCAAATCGAAACCACTGGTTTCGATATGCATAAGAAGAGAAATAACATAGCCATCCAAACCAAAGGTTTTTTTCGCCATACCAATACTCTATGGTCAGCCATCCGCCATACTCCCAGTCATGATTCCAAGTCTAGTGTTGTTGTTCTGACTAATCCTAAAAATCAGAAAATAGAGCATCAAACTATCAGGTGGGAAGGCTTGACATTCCCTGAGCACTAGGTAATAAATAATCCTAAGCCTCTCATACCAAAGAAAATCACCTCAGCTGATATCATAGAAAATTTATCTTTTGCAGTTATATCCTTTCCCAGAAGATCCCCTATTGACCGCCGAGGCATTGAAGCCACCTGTAAAAAGTCTAAATATTACAGAGATCCCTCTACTATAGATACTGCTTGTTCCAGTTCATTCTCCTCTTGTAAACATATTTCCTTATTTGAGTTTGCACAGATTGTTAATTTTGGCTCTTTAGAATTTAAATGTCTAGAATGCCAAAACAGTGTCAATTTACTTACGCTTGCTGAAACTGCAATCCATGCCAACCATAATCCTAGATATGGCATAGCTCCTCCTTCGACATCTATTAATCCATGCCCAAATCCCAAATGCTCAGATATTCCTTTCCCTCATGAGCAGGATGCTGATCATGTACTCATGATACATGAGATTGTTACATTGGAAGGAGAAGACCCAAGGCTAACTGAAATGATGTGTCTTATGATACCTGCTAAGCCCAAATATGGTCTAGGATTCCTTGAGCAAGAAAATGGCCTCATATCAGAATGTAGGTTTCGCCCAGTTTCTGACGACTGCAAAAAGCCTGTTATAATGGTGATGCACAAATTATTTTCTCTCATGGATGGATGCCTGAAGTCTAAAATTAGTGCAAATTGGATGAAAGAAATGATTAATTGGGATCTATTCACCAATCCCCACGCAGACGAATTTAATAGAAACTATACTCCCCAAGAGAAAAAAGAATTAGCTGAAGATTGGAAACATTTTATGGAAGTAAATAACACATGGATATCTTTCTATTCCTGGAAGGATAATGTTTTTCCAGTAAATGTTTTGACTGGTTCTACATTTAACACTTTAGAAAATAAACATCCTTGGACTGCATTAGATGGAAGTAAAGTTGAAAATCCATCAACATTTCCTCCTTTTAGAGGAATTGTTATAGGAGAAAACCAGAATGCAGCTAAATCCATCCCACTTGTGTAGAAAGATGACAATGCTTTAGGCATTGATGGTAGAATACAAAAGGCCAGTGAATAATTGAATTGGACAAACACTGCAACTAAAGGCCTAGAAATAAATGCAGCCAAATCAACAAAAGTCAGAGAACAGATTGATACCATTCAAGTATCAATAAATGATGTAAATAGATGTTTGAATAATGTACAGTATGATTCTTCTGTTATTCGTTCATATGATAAAGAATCTTTATAAAAGATAGAAGGAGTAGAAGAAAAATTAGTTGGTCATCTGGATACAACTAAAAGTCTCATTTCTGGTCTAACAAATACAGTAGAAAAATGTATCTGTCAAAAACAGAATGACTAGTTCCTAACTCCTTTCTGGTTCAAAGGAATATAAAGATTCAAGATCCTATTAAGCCCATTAATAGGTTCCCAGCATTATTCCCCAAGGAAGTAGCCACATTATCAGAATTAGAGGCTACTGAAAAGGTCACTATTGCATCCTTATTTAAGGATAATGAAGAAGAAAAAGCACAGAAAGACCCTGATACACAAATCTTTCCTATTTATGAGCCTCTTGAGCATAGGTTCAGTAAATATCCAGCACTTGATATTGAAGGCAAAGGAAAGCTTCCTGAAGCTCACACCTTTTTTCCAGAATCTCACAGAGAATGGAACATTGACAACATGAGTGTTGGTCAATTAGACAAATGATAGATATGATGTATACAGAATAAAAACTCATGTGTCTTAGGGGAAAAAGTGAGATTGTTGCTTGCAGGACTATCATATAGTGTTTTACAGGAACACTTGTCAGGTGGTGGGAGACAGAGTCATCTCCAAAGCTAATTTCAAAAATGGAAGAAGAAGTACTAAGAGATGAAAATGGATATGTCATCCATAATCCTGATGGCTCTACTACCAGCAATATGATAGGAGCATTGACATCAATGATCCTAGAACATTGGTGTGGTAGCGAAACAGAAATTGCAGATAAAAATGAAGTTATTCTAATGAATATGAAGTGCCATAAAATGTCCCAGTTTGAAGAATTCCACAGAGATTGGATGCAGCGAATCTACGAAGTCAAAGATTCAAAGAACCTGTTTGTTAGGATATTCCGACACATAGGAATAGTTAAGTTCAACTTGGTCTAGTATAGAGTTAGGTTAGCGTTAGGTAAAGTGTGTTTCTTTACCGTTGTACATTTGTAACTTACAATCCGACGGTCACGATATGTAGTGATCCGACGGTTCATTCTCTCCTCGGTATTACCGACACTTGATCCGTGGCTTGACACCCGATTGGTCCATGAAATCTATTTAAAGCGCATGGAGGGTCATTTGTAGGTTCACCGTGCATGAGAGAAGCTTATGTAAATTTTCATTCTTTTATTAATAAATTGCCTATAGTAGCCACGTTGGCGCAGGTCGTAGACTGTTTCCCTCTCTGAGGTTTTAACCACGTCAAAATACTGGTGTATTGATCTGTGATCTGTTTGTGAGCGTGTCCTTTTCGTGTTCTATCTGAGGAACTTACCCTGTAAAATTCCTACA